>JAOTOL010001070.1:50000-247467 GCA_034440575.1 Imbricaverruca yamaguchii | reverse complement strand
AAATGAAGAACATTTACCCTTAGCGTGATCTCTGAAAAGAAATACATGTTGTGTCAACGATGATGTGATTTGACAGGCGAGTTACTCTCGATAAGTCGTGGCCCATCCAGAGTACAGTAAAGTACAGCAGCTACATGCCCAGTTACATACCATGGCTGGCTCACCATCTTCTGCATTGGAAAACATGCATACATCTTTAGAACATACCGAATAGATGCATCTAGCATACATTGATTTCGAGTCGTTGACATGCCTGAAATCGTCTAAAAATCGGTATTTACGACTGAAGAATGTCGGGTAGGGTAAGGTCGGCTAAAATGAGTATAGGCCAAAAATGAGTATATATTTGGGGAAAAATGTATCATGCAGTAATTATACATTAAAATAAGTTTTAAAAAGACATAATACGTCCAGATATGTTCCTCAACACCTCCAAATACTTTCATTGCTAAATGTTTTATGAATTTGGCTAAAAACGTTTTAAAACATTTTCAACAATGTCGTTAAAAGTACATGTCAAAAAGTGAACCCTGGTAAAAATGTACAACTCCGACATTACTTTAGATTTCCATGTATTATCTTCATCAACTAAGCTTCCTGACACCGTTAAAATTAAAGCCGAAATCCAAAAGGGAACACTTAAATTTTTTTAATTGTGAATTTGCATAAAATGGGTATAGTCTAGAAAACTTGTTGCAAAAAATGGGCATAGTTGGAAAAGACACAACTTCAACATGGCTACTCCCCTGTTCACTTTCATGTATTCCCCGAAAACGTTTCTGAGATGTTTCCGATGTCGACTGCTCCAGTGTAGTGACCATCTCCAGTGATTGTGTTGCAAACAAACTTCTGTACTTGTCAAAAATACACACATTTTTGTACCGCTTTTTTCTGAGGCGACACCCGGTACCATGCCTAAATACCCGGCGGAAGACCTAGACAAAGCGAAGAAACTGGTGACGGATGGAGCCAGCATCTACAAGGCGGCCAAGGACAACAGCGTACCGTACGAGACTTTCCGCCGTCACATCAATGGCATCAATTTCACCGGCTCTTCTGGCTCAAGGCGGCCGGCAGTACTGACGACGGCCGAGGAGCAGACATTGGTCGAAGTGATTGCTTATCTTGCCCGCTAAGCGTTCCCACTCGACTCCAGCGACATATGTGCCCTGATCCAGCAATACCTGAACAACCTCGGCCGGGAGACGCAGTGGAATGACAACCGGCCCGGGAAGGACTGGCTGTCACGTTTCAAGGCCCGCCACGCCGGCATCCTCGTCATTGTCAAGCTGGACAAGAAGTTCCTCGTCCAGGTTAACGAAATCCAGACGAACTCCACGGCGACTACCAGGACGGCGCATGTCCTGTTCTTGAAGAAGCTGCCGGGCTCGGAAAAGAAGTTCTACTTCCCAGAGAAAGATGACAAGTCGATTGTCTACCTGCACGAGGTTCTCGGAAAGGTAGAGGTGACGCCAGACCGCCACGCCTCCGTGTTCGAGATCGTCGGCGACGTCCATGATCTCAACTAGTAGTTTGCAGGGCATTCCCAACTGTTGTATTTTCCCCTTCGACCATTGTGTTTATTTGTTCCGACAGCCAATATTGTGCCTTTAATAAAGTGTAATTACTAGGAAACAGCTGTTTCATATTTTGTTTTGACAATTGCACCGTCTGCGAAGTCAGTGACCTCAACTAGTGTTATGTAGGGCATTCCGAACCGTGTCTTTTCCGTTCCTACATCAGCCATAACCACGCCCTTGTTAAACTTGGAATTTCCAGGAAATGGCTAATCTCATTTTTTATAATTGCTTTTTTTTTTCAACACCCATAGTATACCCATTTTTCGCGTGAATTTCAGTGTCGCAAATCCAGTGGGTTGGGCACAATATGGCTGTCGAAATCACCATACTCATTTTTGCGAAAGTGCAAAAAATGAGTATAGTCGACTTTTCTCAGAAGACATGCTTGCCAAAGAACACCAGTTGACCAAAAAAATGTGTGCCACACTGGACAGCGTGGTCAGAAAACGTCATGTCAACATCCCATTAACCCAGTATTTATATCTTATTTGGTTTGGAAGATATTACACTGGAAAGGTAAAACCATACTCATTTTAGCCGACCCTACCCTATCCCGTAGCACAATACTTGCTTCAATTCAAAATGGCTCAGTGGGCGCTGTGAAGGCATAAGGGACCCTGAACACATCAAGAGACCCAGAGCGCACGTGCGCAGAGGCTTCCAGACAGGGCAGCAGGTTGACTGGCCAAGAGTTGAATACAACCGAACTCTGGTCAATCACCGGCCCGTGCTCAGACGGAAGCCTGACCGACGACGCGTGCTACCCAGTCCCCGGTCCCAGTCGCCGGCCAGTCACCGGTTCGATCGCTGCGCGAGCTTCGCTCTGCTGGTAATCGTCGCCTTCTCGCCAGGCCATTTCCAGCGAGCCGCTTGCGTTTGGTCACCGGCTAACGCATCGTGCACCAGAGATGAGATCAGGCTACCAGAACCAATGGCGATCCCGACCGGCTGGCAATTGCTGAAGTTGCCAGTTCTTTGGCAATCGCCACCGGTGCCAGTGACGGTGACCTGTGCGACTCGCTGGACCACCAGCTGCTGGCTGCGTGTGACGGGCGACACTGACCTGTGCGACTCGCTGGACCACCAGCTGCTGGCTGCGTGTGACGGGCGACACTGACCTGTGCGACTCGCTGAACCACCAGCTGCTGGCTGCGTGTGACGGGCGACACTGACCTGTGCGACTCGCTGGACCACCAGCTGCTGGCTGCGTGTGACGGGCGACTCGAGGCTGGTGTCGGCCTGCTGCTGTCGTTGCCGCAGCTTGTCCAGCGCCAGCAGGCAGACCGCCGCCTCGGCCACCTCCTGCGACGTGCTCTCAGCCGGATACGTCTGACAGCGTACATCGCCCACCTGGCGGCCAGGTCAGGCACTGACGCTGACACTCTGACAGCACACACCGCCCACCTGGCGGCCAGTTCAGGCACTGACGATGAGGCTCTGACAGAGCGCATCGCCCACCTAGCGGCCAGGTCAGGCACTGACGCTGACGCTCTGACAGGCAGCATCGCCCACCAGCGGCCAGGTCAGGCACGACGCTGACGCTGACAGAGCGGGCCAGCGCTAGCACACGCCCACCGGCGGCCAGTTAGGCACGACGATGAGGCTCTGACAGAGCGCATCGCCCACCTAGCGGCCAGGTCAGGCACTGACGCTGACGCTCTGACAGCGCACATCGCCCACCTGGCGGCCAGTTCAGGCACTGACGATGACGCTCTGACAGAGCGCATCGCCCACCTAGCGGCCAGGTCAGGCACTGACGCTGACGCTCTGACAGCGCACATCGCCCACCTGGCGGCCAGTTCAGGCACTGACGATGAGGCTCTGATAGCTCGCATCCCCCACCTAGCGGCCAGGTCAGGCACTGACGCCGAGGTATTTGCTGACCCATGGATGGACATTGACGCCGGGACAGACACGGACACTGGGGCGGACAGCATCAATGGGGCAGACAGTGTCGATTGGGCAAGCACTGACACTGGCGGACATTGTCAATGGGACACACAGTAAGACTGACAAACCACTGGTAATGGGCTAAATTGAGCAAAATCTACTGTCGAGGAATCGAGGAAGATATGCATCAATACTGACGTCAAATAATCTTCACCTGCACACACGGTAGGGTGTCCCAGATTACATGAAGGTGTTCAAAATCACGAGGTCACCCCTCCATCCCGAACCTTGGTCAACTTTAAGCTTTCTGAAAAGTTTTCAGAATTAACTACCTGTAATTATGCTTTGTTTTTACTATTGGAAGTTCCTGCTATTTTTGGCCCGATTTGGTGTGATGTGCGACGTTGGCGTTGCAGTCTCCCGGGCAAAAGTCCGCGTTCTGGACGGGGATTACTGCATTTGCTATATTCAAAACCACTTAGACGTCGAAATAACGTCAAGAATAAGCATTCAACATAATCTGAAAATACTCTACGATTAGAGGTGCAAATTTGTCACCTAGACAACCCAATTTTGCAACCAGCGTCATGCTGGTATATTTTATGGAGATGAAACCACGTTTTTGTCTGTGATTTTTAATAGTGCTACAAATGTTGTGTATTCTAGCGTACTCAAAGTTCTGAGAGACTCAAGTATTCTCTTGGTGGTTCCATATTATTCCCAAATGCATACATTTAGCTCTTACAAAATGAGTCGGTTTATTTATTATTCATGTGAACACAACAGCTTATGACACACTTCATCACTGTACCAATATGCGGTGATCTAGCTAAACACAGCCGCTAAAGCCCAATAACCCGTTCTCACCATCATTATAGCAGGTTTCGGCGAAGCCCATCCTCGAATCTCCTCATTTACATGAGCAAATAGTCGCACTTCTTATGTCCATAGCTCCGCCGGTGCCACTCCACAACTTGTGCCAAATCTTGTAGATCATTCTCGTGAGTAGTTCTATCAATGAACTCCTGGAGAAGTTGTATTCCCCTCTCAGCTCCATCATTCACGACCGCCAGACTGTCGACGTAGTTTTTAACTTGCAGAAGCTTTCGCTTTGCTCCCATGTCTCAGCACGTGTGCCTATCCACTCCTCATCGATCTCCAGGAGGTTGAATAGCAACCATGACCTCTGACCCACCAGGTTTTCCAGTGCGTTAACCCTGGATAGCGGCACAGGTGCAGGCTTCCCCATTGGTACTGACTGTGGGCGAGTGAATGACGCAAGTTTCGTGGCGATCAATTCTCTTTCAGCATCAGAGATGTTCGTGTCACACAACGACAGAATGGGGAGCGACTCGTCGAGGTATGCTGTGTCTTCTGAGGGACGACAGTACAGCCTCCGCTACAGCCTTGAACTCCGGTGTACCGCTCAGCTCAATCATCTCCTTTGCATACGACAGATTGTTCCTGGAAGCCACTGTCGCCAGTGATGAGCACAGAAAGTAAGGCCCGTGGAACAAGGCGATGAATATGGCTGCAATCTGAATCTGCTGACCTTTGTTGAGAATGCCAACTGATTGCGCTGTACCTGGGGGCTGACATACGTGGCACGACGTTCCTCCGACGGCCTGGAGCCATGCACGAGGCCCGGTTCATGGCTGATACCATTTACATCCTAAAGATGAGCATCATGATGGACCAACTCGAGCTAGACTTGACCATTTGCTCATGTAAATGAGGAGACTCGAGGATGGGCTTCGCCGAAACCTGCTATATTGCTGATAAATCTCCCACAGACTATTTAAGTTGTCCTTTAATTTCATTGTCTTTTATCAGAAAACATGCTCTACCTATATGGCAGCCAAGCATCTCCTGCAAACACATCCTTTCTCAATATAACTCCAAGAATTTTAAAATGTACCAAAATTCGTTAAAAACTGACCGACTGCCTGGCTTGTCTGCTTAAAAACTGGCCGAATATACTAGTGACTACATCCATAACTATTCACCAGCGAAGGCAGAATCTGATCGCATAATCCAGGCCCACCACCTTCCACTAGTCTTCCCTTTGCAGTACACAGTGCCCATGGTAAGGGCGAGAAAAGCATACCAAACCTTCACGAAGGAAAACACATAAAACGTAGTCACGTCAAACATAAAGTCAAGTCAACTGAGTGGCAGGATGTGACTAACGGATCCAGAGACCGGCTCGACTTCTCTCGGAGACCGACCAGTCTTCACCAGCCACCAGGCAGACAGTATCACCACCAGATACGAGTAGAAGCTCACTACACCACCCGTCGACAGTCTCACCACCAGATACAAGTAGAAGCTCGTCACACCACCCAGCCGACAGCATCACCACCAGAGATGAGTAGAAGCTCGCCACACCACCCAGCCGACAGTCTCACCACCAGATACAAGTAGAAGCTCGTCATACCACCCAGCCGACAGTCTCACCACCAGAGTCGAGTAGAAGCTCACTACACCACCCGTCGACAGTCTCACCACCAGAGACAAGTAGAAGCTCGCCACACCACCCAGCCGACAGCATCACCACCAGAGTCGAGTAGAAGCTCACACCACCCGGCCGACAATCTCACCACCAGAGTCGAGTAGAAGCTCGCCAGCCGACAGTCTCACCACCAGAGTCGAGTAGAAGCTCGTCACACCACCCGGCCGACAGTCTCACCACCAGAGACGAGTAGAAGCTCGCCAGCCGACAATCTCACCACCAGAGTCGAGTAGAAGCTCGTCACGCCACCCGTCGACTTCGGCTTGAACGACACCGTCTCCAGCTTGGGTTCTGGAAGACCGTGCTGCCGGATGTACGCCTCCAGCTCCCCCTTCGGCCCCTTCAGCAGTCTGTGAACACCACCAAGGCCGCTAAGGCATGTCGGCAGCCGGAACGTCGCACGCCAGAAACGGCATGTTGGACATCGGAACGTCGCATGTTGATTATTCGCCACTTGGGTAGTGTTTTATGATTCTTAGTCATTTCATGATTATCAGCTGCACTGTATGGTTGTATATTCGGTAATCTGAATCACTGTATGACAAACTTCAACCGCGGGTATATTAAGCCACCTGTTGTGAAGCATCAGGACCAGGATGCTACCACCCTATGATCAGAGCATTACCACCCCAGCATCTGCATACAGCATAAATTAGTTCAAGTCTACTTTACTATGAGTCAAACCAATCGTAAATGTGATCAGTGTGTGACCAGCATCATGGCACGACAGTGATAAATTATTCGTGAAATAGTGTGGAATATACTACGTTCTGAACACTCAATTGACATCCTTTACCAGGAAGTACCGATATCCTGCTCCTTTATGTATGCTGATGAAATCTTCATGTCTCCTTTATAACAGCGTCTGGCTTATAAGTACCATGTTCATTCTCTCGATAGGGAATGGTTATAGACGAACATTTCACAATACAAATTTCAGGTAAAGGGATTACATTCAATTTCATATGGCATGCAACGTCAGTTTATAGCATATGTATTATTATCCCTAGCATGCACATAGCTTTTCCTAATCCATGAATCTCAAAACAAATAACAAAGACACATTCATAATTGCCAACACATCTGCTCAAGTTTTAGTCTGAAAGAAATGAAAAACACTTTAAATGGCACTAATTCCATGGCAAACTTCGACATCCTACTATGCTCGTTTTGACATCACACACCTAGCGAAAACCCATTATTTTAACCTAGCGGCACGACCACAGCACTGAGCAGCGGGTGGGCCTGTGCACCAGTGACAGGACGGCACAACCGCAACACTGAGCAGCGGGTGGGCCTGTGCACCAGTGACGGGACAACACGACCGCAGCACTGAGCAGCGGGTGGGCTGCGCACCAGTGACGGGACAACACGACCGCAGCACTGAGCAGCGGGTGGGCCTGGCACCAGTGACGGGACAACACGACCGCAGCACTGAGCAGCGGGTGGGCTGCGCACCAGTGACGGGACAACACGACCGCAACACTGAGCAGCGGGTGGGCCTGTGCACCAGTGACGGGACAACACGACCGCAGCACTGAGCAGCGGGTGGGCTGCGCACCAGTGACGGGACGTACGCGGATGGTGCTGGCGCAGGCTTCGGTGCGGTCGGTGCGGCGGCCGGGGCCGGCTCCACTGACGGACCCCACCACGACTGGGCGCTGGCCGCCGACGCCTCCTGCGGCTGCAGCTGAGCCCAGTCAGGGCTGCTCCGACGCCCGTGCTGGGCCGGCTGCGGCTGTGACGGCCAGTGGTAAATTGTTGGTGAAATAGGCTGGAATGTACCACTTTTTCAACACAGAATAGTAGATTGAATATTTTGGCGTAGGGGCGCATCAACTGCCACTGGTTATGTAGCACCCAGAACACAGAATAGACACACTTCCCCACTCAACAAAAAAAAAAACAAAAAAACACTGACATGGTGCTTCTTAATGTGTACTTATTAAGTATCCATGGCTCACTTCAAACAGCATCGAATGCAGAAATATTATGCTTGTGCTCACCATTGTGCATTGTGATACACAAATATCTTGTAGTACACTTTTATGAAAATGGATTTCCTATGATGTGGACCGTTATTCGATGCTATTCGTTTGCAGTATGGTATTATCATTTTCATTAATAGAGACACATATATGTGAGGTGCTTAACAAAATAAACCTAGAAACATTTATTTAGCTAGTTAGGCATTCGCTCACAATTGAGCTGGAAGACCTTCAACGATACTTTAACCGAAATACTACCCATTGCGAATTTCGACATCCTGAAATCGTTTTGACATCTTGCACCAAACAAAAAACATTATTCTGACACTGGTGATGGGGGGCTGCGACTGGGATGGGGCAGAGATGACACCGACCCTACCGCCTGCTGTTGCTGCTGCCGCTGTTTTTGCTGCTGTTGCTTTTGCTGTTGTTGCTGTTGCTGCTGCTGCTGTTGCTGCTGCTCCTGTTGCTGCTGTTGCTGCTGCTGTTGCTGTTGCTGCTGCTGTTGCTGCTGCTGCTGCTGCTGCTGCTGTTGCTGCTGTTGCTGCTGTTGTTGCTGTTGTTGCTGCTGCTGCTGCTGCTGCTGCTTTTGCTGATACGATCCCAGTTGCGACTTGTAGGGCACTTGCTGCTGCGGTTGGTTCGAGGCGGGACGAGTGGCCGGCTGTCGCCAGCGCGGGCCGGGCGAGAACGGCGCCACGGCCGGCCGCGGGCCAGACGGACGCACGTTAAAAGTACGACGCGGCTGGAAGTCGAACCGAGGCGCCGAGAAGCCGCCAGGCTTGCGATCTGCAATGCAAGAGCAGCTCAAGTGGGACGCCGCCGGCACACTGATACCAAGACTTTGGGTCATTTGAGATATAGACACGGAGACAGACATGGAGAGAGATACAGGGAGACAGGGAGAGAGACAGACAGGGAGATAGGGAGACATGGAGACAGGGAGACAGGAACACAGAAAGATAGGGATACAGGGAGAAAGACAGATACAGACAAAGAGAAAGTTAAGAAGGAAGTTAAAGAGAAAGTGAAAGAGAAATAGAAAGGGAGAGAGAGAGAGAAATATAATGATAAAGAGAAAGAGAAAGAGGAGAGATAAATATAATGAGAAAGAGAAAGGGAAAGAAAAAGAGGAAAGAGCAGAGCTGTTAGTCTTGATGAAAATGCAGCAAGGTCTGAGTTTGGTGTTAATATTTTGTTACTACTCAGAATGACGGTACTTCAAATATTTTGGAACGGCAATATCATGTTTGAAATTATTTTGGATCACCAATGACACAGCAACATACAAAACTAGATCACTGGCAGGATAGTGACAGAAGACAAGGTCACCTGTAACACAGGAAACATGGGATCATCATCAATCCAGAGGAACCGAGGTGACCAGTGACATAGACGATATCAGGTCACTAGCGATTCAGCACGAGGTGACTAACTAGACTAAATTTGCACAACAGCATATTGGATTTGGGGAAGAAAGTAAAAAAGAAGATGAAGAGGATATTCTTCAAATATTTCACGTAACAATCTTAGCTTTAATACGTCAGCGGTTATGCAGGCGCAACCAAAGTCCTCAGCGATGCAGGTGATGCCGGAGTCACCAGCGGCACAGACGCACGAGACACGTGACAGAACGCAACACTAACTGTAAACAGAACACAACACATGGCCCACCATCAATATGGTGCTCACATGGAAAATCAAACATCCGTAGTAACTGAACGCCAGATAGACGCCGGCGATATTACTTATATCGATGAGTCGGTAACGCCTCCTTCAAAACGGCATCAGTAACAAGCCCCCCTCCCACCATATAGGCGCCCGCATGAACACCACCCACAAGTGCAGGGTGTGCCTCAGCACCGCCGGACTTGTGCCGTGACTCCGGATGACCTCGTGGGCACGCCCCTCCCCCGAGAAGTGCAGCAGCGGTGTCACTCACAGCCGCTGAAGCTGCCCGCACGAGGCACGTACGAGGTAGGCCGGCGGATCATCGGTCTCTTCTTGGTGTCCTTCTGTCGCTGCACCAGCGACGCGATGCCGGCGGTACTGGCGTCCACCACAAACCGCACCTGAGGCTCCGGGCCGGACAGGTCCATCTGATGACGGGTCAGGTCAGGTCAGGTCAGCATCTGCCCACAAACCGCATCTGAGGCTCCGGGCCGGACACGTCCATCTGATGACAAGTAAGGTCAGCATCTGCTGATAAACCGCACCTGAGGCTCCGGACCGGACGCGTCCGTCTGATAACAGGCCAGGTCGGGTCAGTACAGTGTAAAATAATTGACCATGTGGCCTGGAAATTCACAGTTAATGGAATTGTGCTATTTCATCATTGGCTTAGGTTTTTACCATTTTGCCACATGTGTGGGCAGTCATTATACATACGACTGCTAAATAATGTAAAATGCATGTGACTGAAGTGAAAGGCATTCCACGTTCTTAATCCGTAAGTGACGATCCTTTATTTTCTTCCAATCTTCCACTATTCTGAAGCAACTTCTTTCTTCATCTGCACAGTTAATGGTGAAATAATTTTAGGACACTGGGTCAGTATGTCAAATAACCGCACCTTCCGGGCCAGAAGTTCAGCTGATAACGTTAGGTTTGGTCAAGTCAGGTCAGCAGGTGTCCACAATATGTACCTGAGGTTCTGGGCCGACACGTCCACCTGATAACAGGTAAAGTCAGGTCAATAGCTGTCCACAAACCGCACTTGATGCCTCGGGCCGGACAGGCCCAGCTAACGTCAGGCAGTCAGGTCAGTTCAGGTCAGTATCGCCCACCACACACTGCACCTGCAGGTCCGGGTTGGACACGTCCAATTGTGGCCGGGTCAGGTCGGATCGGGTCAGGCCAGTAGCCTTCGCCACATTTCAAACCTGAGGCGCAGAGCAAGGCAATTCCAGCTGAGATCAGGTAAACCAGGTCAGGTCAAGGGAGCGGAGTCCTCCACAAACCGGACCTGGGGCATGGAAGAGCACGGTGCAAACTATTCCGCCGGAACGTACCCGCACCACGTCCGGGATCGTCTTCAGGTAGTCTTCCAGGTTCCGGAAACCACTGTCCCGGAAAGGTATTGGGTAGCCGACTAACGTATGAAAATCTCCTGCAACAGTGCATGGTGACATTAACGACAGGCGCATCAATGAAACACTGAAACGAATAGCATCATTATGACAAATAACTGAACTTGGATTCTCAGGGCCATCTATGACGTCACATGTCAGGCAAAAACTAAAAACGGTGTGTTTCGAGAGTCATACCTGGTCATCATTTCATCATCCAACGGACCGATTCGCTCAATGTGGAAGGCAATCGATAGCCCTAGATATTGCGAGTTTCACAGACACAACACCTAACACGAAGTCTAGTGACATTGATTCTGCATTAGTCAACACTGACTCCATGTGCAAATCTCACCCATACATGGACATACAAACATGTTGCAAATTGAACCTAACAGGAGCAGGGATATCGAATTCAGAACATCGAAACGCCACACATGCTGTCGTTGATGTCGTCATAGCCGCTGGCCTAGGACGATTTATGATAAATATTTCAGAACTAGTACTCTGCGGCTCACGTTTCAGTTCGCGAAGGCTGAGGTTGCCCTTGGTGGAGATGAGACATGACCGGATCAAGCTCTTGGTCTCCTCGTCAGCCATAGTTGCTAATGCTTCTCGGTTTCTGCAAAGAAGCGAACACCAGTGTGTTAGCGCATACAGACCATATTGGTGGAACGATGTCTGCTGGAAGGTAAGTCAATAAACAAATGTTCCCAACACATGCTGCATATTTATATGGCACCTGCTCCCAGTGGCTAGAGCTGTGCCATACAATTCAGCTTATGACCTTATAATAAAATCACATAGCAAATACCAACTAGAGGCAACGACAACAGGACCGTCAAAACAAACGTATTAACGACCGATGCTCGCCTACTTTCCACCAGCGTCATCCCAGCATAATACCTGCACATCCAGTGCCAGCTTCTATGACAGATAAAACAGTCGCCCGGACACTACACCCAAGATGAACTTCTCGAATGTCGCATCCACCAGTGACCTTTCGTTTTTCCCCTGACCGGTCAGGCCCACGTAGAGGAACCCCACTGGGGTCACTCCAGTCACCAAATTTATCCATGGGGGCCATGGATAAAACAGTGGAACGTGGCCCCACCCACGACGCCGCGGCCCACACTCCTGTCCCCCAGCAAAATAACACAGCGGAATAGGGGGGGGGGGGGCGGTAAAATCGACATCGGCCGCCGGCAGATGTTGCCAGATGCAGGATGCATCTGGCACGGTGTCGGAAATATTCGGCATTTCTCGATACACTGCCCGGAGAAAAGCAGCCGGGTACTCCCTTCGCACACGGCAACTTCGAAACACTTACTTCACGGATGGGTGAAAACACAAGGATAAAGTAGGCATCGGTATCGGCCGGTGCCGCTGCTGGGACCCCAGCCACTGCTGCCTGGGCCCTCGTCACACATTCGAAGCAAGCCACCCCCTGGGCCGGTGGCGTCCCCAGCCGTTCCCGTGACACCACTCCGGCCCTGTTTACGGACCCGCTCTGGTCGCGCTGTGCGCCCGCCTCTTCGATACGGTGTCCAGTTTGTGTTGTGATAATGCTACCCCGCCCCCTGTAATCGTGTCGACCCCCTCTGCACTTCGAAGCATGCTGCTCCTGTCGTTCTTTTTTCCGACTCGGCTTCACGCGTCGGTCTGGTGGAGGCATTCAGTGGCTCGTGCTCTGACAGCACGTGCGATAACGTACCAAACATTGTTATGCACCTGCGCAGATGTCCGGCAACTGGCCGCTCGCCAGTATCGCCCATGACCTTGCTCAGGTCATTGCGCATGCGTGCGGATCGCGGTTGGCAGGCCGCACTCGGAAACGTCCTGAGTTACTGCATATAACGTGACATGGAAACTGCTCGTCCTGGCACTCTCGGATTCTCGTACTGGTTCTCGCTCTCGCCGCCCGATATACGTATAAAAAAAGCTACGGATATTTGGAGCTCGCCATACGGACACGTCATTAGAAACGTAGCCACGCAAGCCGCTGCATCGGCACCACTGGCCACACCTTATGCTTTTCAAGCATCTACTAGATAACATTCCTCTTTTTGCCACTGAGGCAGTGGTCATACTGGTCAATATCTCTCTTTTGAAGAGGGGAAAAACGGCAAATGTAGTGCTTTGTTCAGGCTCAAAATATGCCATGCAGTCAAATAGCAGCGTTCACGACTGCCCCAGTTATTGATCAACTTGAGCAAGCCATGACCCAGAACGTAAACAACGTTTGCTCCGGGATTCCGGGCCACATAAATATTTCAGGAAATGAGCAAACAGATGGGCTTGCAAAGCAGGCTCCAGCGTTGATCACATAAGTCGGCAGCATGATGTGCCAGTTTTAGTTAGCAAGGAGGTCGGATGTTTGTCAGAAGGACGATCAATCGCCGTTGATGTCCCTTTTCGACGGATGCAGCCTGCAACCGCAACTTGAACGACTTGGATCTGTATGAAGTCTGTCCAAAAGGTAGGATTTTCCTCGACTTTTAGTGAGGCTGCTATGTGTAACATGAAAAACTGCAATTTGTCACAATGCTCTGCTATAGGTCCACTTCAGTGTATTCTCATTTTGAACAACATTAAAGTTGGTCTTTAAGATGGCATGCTTCAATTTGCTGAAAATTGGTCACGTTGGTAGGAATGGCCATCAAAAGAGATGAATGAAGCAATACCTGACTAGAGTTATGGCACCTAAACAATTGGGTGGAAAAATGAAATGTATTTCAACTATGAGAAGATAAGGATATACACAGGGCATTTGGATATACAACAAGGGGTATTGAGCTGAAATGCCATTGAAGAGGAGAAATACTTTTTAGTTGTTGAAATACTTTTTGCTGTTGAGGGTTAGCTTGACATCACCTTAAATCAGATGAAAAAAACAATGCAGCTCAGCTAGAAACAGGATGATTGCAATGTTAAGAACCACTCACATCAGTGTTCAATACAAGAACAAGAACTCCATGAAAAAATGGACTTTGCAAATGTGTCACCACACTTGGAAAGTTGTGTAGAGACATGGAGCCAATATATAGAGTGATATAATCAGGAAATTGCATGGCAAAGGCGACAAAATCAAGCTATCAACACCATTGGAGCTAGTGGGCCATAATTGCATTGACATTTTGTTGATAAATCCCTAAATTTTTCTGCAATATTCAAGACATCAGATTTAACACAAAATCTTAATGGTCTGGCTTTCTTTACTTTGGCATTAAATTAAGATGATCATTTCACAATTTTTGGGGTTAACATCCCTGCTTTTGCTTTTACTGCTCCAGTAGCTCAGTTGGTTAGAGGACTGAAATGTACTTGACTCCATGTCCTGATGAGACAGGGTTGTGTCACTTCACATGCTCACAATTAGTCCAAAACTGGCAGGGTCCATTGGCAAATGGCCTGATAAAGCTGAGGATGAGCTTCCAGAGTAGCTGTGTCAGTGCATTGACAGCATGTTACACTTTTGGCCAAAATTTTGATGTAGAATTGGAATTAATAAATTGGTTGGTGAGGCTAGGTTCATGCTTCCCAATATAATCCTGGTCCATAAATCTGCTGCAGTAAAAATCTGGAGTCAAATAAAAGGAAGCATTAAAAAATGTAAGGAAATACTTGGCTGTGATGAAAAACAAATGTCAAAATAAATAGCAATGCCATGCAAGCTGTGCAGTGAAGGAAATATCTTGTTCATTGCAAATTGGTTTATGTTAGCATTACATATCTGTAAGATGAAATATTGCTGAATAGATACATTCTTTTTGCCCAGGATATCTTTTTTCCTACTATTTGGACTTAATGTATGATGAACAGGTATGACAATATAAATCAATTTGGAATGAATGTTGTTAATATGCTAACAATGCAGTATGCAATGCTGCATTCATATCATAAGTGCCATTTGCCAAAGCCTATTGTCTATATTCCTCATTGGAAATAGTTCAGCTGTGCTAATTTTGAATAAATGACAGAGGTTTCGAGACTTGCAGGTCTTTGATAAAAAGGGATGCTATGAGTACTGTGCTATGGGTATCAAAGGTATGAGTACTGTGACAGCTTAGGATGTTCAAGAGGTAAGCTTTACATACATGTTGCTTCAGTAATGCAAAACAGAGGTTGTATTAGGTCAGGTTAGGTATTCTGTTGAAACTTGAAATTTTGGATTTTTTTTCTCTCTGAAAAGTACATCTAGTTAGGCTAGATTGCCTAACTGGCTAGAAGGTTATGCTAGGATCGATTGTTGTATTATGTAGTAATATATAATTATGTGCACTAAGTAAGCATTTTGGGAACCTTGGAAATGTTCTTTTGTTAGGAACATGTTCCCCCACCAGATGGAAGGCAGCACCCCTCTGGGCAGGCTTGAATGTACCACCATACAATTTGTCAACCAGAAGCCTCCCTGGTATGGAATGCAATTCCTTGGAAGGAAAAGCATCCCTCCAGAAGGGATCCACCTGATAACTTGACGATAACCAATCTTGGCTCACTCCGGAGGTTAAAATGGACATTCATTGCATGCATGACAAGGCTTTAAGAGCATTTCCCTGCACTTTCATACAAAAATTTTAGTTCATCCAGCAACTTAGATGATAGTAAATAATATACAGTGCAACAACAACAGTTCCAACAGCTCTGGCCACCAATGACTCCATAGACCATCCATGACAGTATACTCACATCAAAACACAAGGCATTCCATACACACATTCCAAGAATTCATGTGACACCTTAAGGCAGAAATGCACCAAAATTGTCTTAAATCAAATTAAAAATCAACTCAGAAATTACAAGAACCACAAAATGATTGCTCAGTGCAAAATTACAAGAATTTAAAAATCATGTTTAAGTGCAATTGTACCACTTTTACTTCACATCTACAATGTTTTAGTTGAAGCTAGTAACGAATAACAATGACCAAAAGTTAGTTATTGTATATATAGTTATAGGGTGCATCAACTTGCAGGATCAGTAGCAGGTGCAGGATCAGTAGCAAAGGTGGCACACCACACAAGCAGGACATCGAACACACATTCTGATTTAATGAAAATTCAGCAGAAGGGGATGCAAAAGATTATCAAGTACTTCTTACCAAACCCAGTGGTTGCACAAGTTACGACAAAGTTCACAACTCCACCATATCGCCCTAAATTTGCCTCTCAACTAGCGCTACCACCATACTGACACCCGCGACATTGAGGACAACGAATGCGCGCCGCGTCATAGTTGTATACACGATACAAAAATTTGCGCCATGTCTGTCTCATCAAAGTAACATTTCATTCATACACTATATTTATTGTCGATTCAGTTTTCCAATTCATCATCACTGGTTTACAAATAAAAAGCTAAATTATTTCAATCATCTTAGCACAATAAATTATACCCATTCACTAAACACATTCAATATTGTTTTCACCCTGGCGGTGTTCATGCAAAATTTCATTTAATTAAACCATCTTGGACCCCACCCAGAACAGAAACTTATGACGTCATTTACCTCCAAAACATTAACGGTTTACTACAGGCTTTTACATTTTATGACCTCATTATGGCGTCAAAAGGAAGCGTTTTCTCTCTGTTTCGTTTAAGGAAAAACATGTAAGATATAAAATTCTGAGATGAGAGGAGTAACGTCGGTTGTAACGTCGGTTTTCTGTTAAAGCGTAAATGAGTTGAGTTCTGTGGTGCTACCTATCTGAGGGTTGTGGTGGTTTTGGTGGGTTGTCCCACAGTCTGTGTTTAACAGTGAGCAGTACATAGGAACAACCTTGTGAGCGAACACGGAGCATGAGTGCGCGTCACACGCGATGTGATCTCCGCCTTCACCATGTGGTGATCTGATTTATTTGCTGTGACAAGAACGAGGTGCCACACCTGACAATTTCCCTTCTCGGATTGACATGGCGTGGGGAACGGAGCTTTGGGTGAGTGCATTGGATTCATTCGTTGGATTTAAAAAAATGTGGAATGTGTAGTTCATATTGGATAGCATGATAATATGCCACTTGTTTCTTATTCCGTTGAAAATGCTTACCTTTCAGTTGGTGACAAACTAGATACCTAGATAGGTACTGTGTCATGTGGTGCCAATTATCGTTATCTATAGGATTTTGCATAGTTGGGGCTGGAAACATTTCACATATTGATATCTGGTCACTGCACAACCATCTCAATTGATGCCCCTAAGCCCAACTACCTACCTAACTAACCAACCAACATATTGATATCTATTAGGTGGTTACTGGTCATTGGTGTCTTCATTGAATCAGGACAAACATATTGCTAATGATGGTCAAAGATGTGTTCTGGTTTTATGCCATATAGCTGAAGCAGATGATGCTCCCAGCCTACTAAACATGTCCAAGTGGAACAGGCTGCCTGCTGATCAGGGTGGGAAACTTATTTTTCGGGTTTGGAGTCCGAGTGCAAAAAAATACCTTGCATTGATTGGTTAAAAGACAGTTTTCAGAACAGAAAATGCTAACAAAGCAAATTACAATCGGCGGCCTCAGGACTCAGGAAGTTGTTTCTTAAAACAGTCAGTTTTCCCACTATAGGGTGGCTCAAAAGCAGGTTTCTGGGGACACATGGGCTGAATTCGTAGTGACCGGAGGCCACTATTCAGTGTGCAGGCGTGAGGTTTAGCATGTTGTGGTCAGCATTTCCGCTGGTTGTGGTGTGGTGAGGTATGTGTTTGGGTGTTGTCTGTGTGCTTGATGGTACGAAAAGTGGCTAGTTTATTTGGTAATCGTGAGTAGAATAACATGTTTGGTGGATGTTTTATTCAATTTTGTATTAGTTTTTTTGTGGTATTTTTGTTCCTTCTGCATGTTTGTGTCAGAGTACATGTGGAGCCCATTCTATCCAGTATGAATCTGGAGTGCAAAATGTTTTAAGAGATGAAATCTCTTAAGAAGTGCCTTAATTCCCACCCTGCTGCTGATGTCATTGTGGGAGAGTTCCACATTGAATGTATTTAATAGTATGGTGGACAAAGTTCATAGGCAGGAAAATCTTGTTTTTGATTTATCATTAGGGATGGATAGGGTGATATTTATGTTATGTTTGTTTGCATGGCACAGACCCTTTCAGAGGGCATGTATCCTGTTTGAAAAATGTTGGCAAGGCATTTGATCCACAGGTGTGAGGGATGGAGGGAATAGGGCTGGATATCTGGGCACTAGTAGGTTCAAGAAATTGGTAGATGGTTTCTTTAGGATGTGGTGATGGTTGGGATGGTCTTTTATTGGGATTATGGTATCTTCCATTTGCAGACTTAACTTGATGAGCCCTTGTGTCTCTTATTAGGTCTAAGCACTTTATGACTTTGTCTCCTGGTCTTGCTGCTCAATACCAGCCCTATAGATCAACCAACTGGATGATGTAGGTTCAAATATTCTTATATGATCTTTGCAGTTGTTACCCCCTGAGATATGATGAACTTTTACTAACGTCTGCCTCAAGGTGTTCTAATGAATTCTTGGAAGTTATAAAATTTAACCTGTCCCATCTCAGGGGTCTTCAACCACCCCCCCCCCCCCTCAGGTTTTTCGCGGAGAGCAGACAAACGGCGTGCGACAGTGTGCCCAAATTTGGCATACCTTTTCCCACATCAATTTGACATGCTGATTTAAAATGTTTGGGTCTGGTCATCTAGGGTCAATGAGTTAGTCAAGTTCAAGTGAGGTCACCTCCAAAACAGTTCAACCAGTTGTCACGTTTTAACGGATACAGATATTTTAATGAAACTTTCAGAGTTTGCTTATCTTTACGTATGCAACAAAACTTCTGGGTTTAATTTTTCATTTTTTTCGTTTTTGACTACACAGATTTTACATATCTGCCATATTGCAGTTCAAACACAGGATTCTGGCTAAAGTAGGCATTTTTTATTAGGGTAAGTTGACTTCCAACAACATTTCTCGGTCTGATCTACCCATTGGAGAAGGAAAATTAAAACTTGAAAACTCAAAAGTTTGAAATTTCACAAAATAATTTTTTTTTTTTTGGGGGGGAAATTATAGCCCTGGTCGATTTCGCTGTCCTTTTCTCATTCCAAATACATTTTGTTTTTTTCATATATCCCCCAAAATGAACTCCCCAGAGTAAAAAACATAATGCAAGTCATGAAAGGTAGTCAAAATCTAGCCCCCTGGTGACGTCACTTTTGGGGGAAATATTTTGTTTGTGGGGGGGGGGGGTGGACCCGGACCCTACTCCTCGAGCGCCTTCCGATGACACCTTCCGTTTTCATGCGATGCTTAGTTTGGATTTTAGAGGTCTTCAATCGCTTTGGGGCTAGATTTTGTCTTCAATCGCCCCCCCCCCCGCCCCCGAGATGGGGTGGGAGGATTTGACAGGAAAGACAGTGCAGGTTAATATGTTTATGTATGTCATTAATATGATGGGACCACTCATTTTCTCTGCAAATGCATATTTTTCAGCTCATGAGCAGTACCAGTAACAATAAGGGTAACACCAAAAGCAGTAGCTTTGAGTTGGGCAATGGCATACAAAATGATCACTAACAAATAATTACAAAATGCAACATAGCCTGACCTCTGGTTGGAGAAAAAATCCATGAAATGAAATTTGGAAAAAATGCAATTTCTTCCAATTTGCCACCTTACAAATGCCTGATGAATCCAACCTATACTAAAATCCCTGTTTTTGAAGATTTATTTTAAACAGTGAATTTTTACGAATTTAAACCTCAATTAACTTTGCCAAACCTAACCTACTTGCTTTATGGAGGAATAAAATACACTGTTCCAAGCAGAGGCATATGTTTTTTCCTTTGGATGGCAGAATTATAGTATGACCATTGTTTGGTACAGACATTACTTGTGTGCATAATTAATCCAGAACTGGTCAGAAAGTATGCATTTGTATAGGGAGCAGTTCTGAGTTCATCCAGAGGAGTGTTGAATTCCTGTTTATTACATCTGAAGAAGTACCAGTCAGATAAGTTATGGCTGAACCAACCTAAGCTGAAGTTATTTTTGTACTTTTTTGGTCAGAGCTAAGGTTACCTGTGTTATAAAATGTGATTGCTCTCTCTCCTTGAAAATGCAGCAATAATGGCATATAGATTATAAAGGTTTAAGGCTTAAGAGCCAGGATTGTGCATCTGGATTAATACTGGAGGATGCAAGTAGTAACTTGTGCAAATAAGCAAAAGTGATAATCTTACTTCAGAAGGAAACAGTATTGTTGTTCATCTTGAATTCCACTCATCCCAACACCCAACCACTTAAACACCATTTTCTGAATTATGCATGATAAATACATGGGAAAATGTCATTGAAAAGCCAATATAGATAAGAGGTCATATCACAGTTCATTCCATACCAGGTTCTTGACATGGTTCCAGTTGGGTGAATATTCCACATACCTTGTGGGTGCGTTTTTTACTGCAGTTCCCTAATCCTTGGGGTGCAAGAATTACACTCCGTGATGTAGCCAAAGTTTTACTTAATACCAACAGTTTTGCCTTGGCAACTATATGAGTAATTGCTCCAGGAGTGAATATTGGGAGCCGCCTCCTATATATTTTGCCAACACTTGCAAAGAACACACCCTTCGCAATATTTTTTAATTGTTTTGTTGTTCAGGTTAATATTATGTGGAATTACATTGCTCAGTCTAGCTTGCCTACCTATGGCTATGCCTATATCGAGCCTAGTTGTGTCAGGGGAAGCTCCAGGCAGAGTACAAAATGGATAACATGTCGCCAGTTTTCTCAATGGTATCACTTGCATTGTCATGTGAAAGTTGGGAGGTTGGTTTTAATTAAGGATACATAACACTAATGCATCACACACAGTAGCAGGGCCAGAAGATTTTCAAGATATATGCACAACCCACCTTATTCAGTTTGCAGGCAATGGCATAGCAGGTGTGACACCTTGTCAATGGAGCTTTGAGGGGAGGGAAGGGAAGGCTTGGAAGAGTGAATTAAGCAGAAACAAGAACTATAAATTATAGCCCATGGGCAATCCAGCATGGTGGAGTGGTTTGTCAGGTGCAGTGCAGTTTGTTTGAGTGGCATGCTTAACTTGATGGGCTTTGGTCGGGTGCAGAGCAATTTGTATTGGTGGTCTGTCTACTTAGTGGGCTATGGCTTGTTGGTTTGTTGGGTGCAGTGAAGTTTGTTCCAGTAGTCGGTTTAACATAGTGAGCTATGGTCGGGAGGGGTACCGAAATTGTTACGCATGACTGGATGGTCTGTCACGTTTCATCGGGAGTGGTTGTTATCTCTCCAGCTCTGTTGGGTATTGTGTCGTGTCGTCCAGCTGCGTTGGGTAGAGCTGTGTTGTGTCGTCCTGCTCCGTTGGGTAGAGTTGTCGTGTCGCCCAGCTCCGTTGGGCAAATCTCCGTCGTGTCGTCCAGCTCCGTTGGGCAAATCTCTGTCGTGTCGTCCAGCTGTGTTTGGTAGAGCTGTGTGGTGTCGTTCTGCTCCGTTAGGTAGCGTTGTGTCATGTCGTCCAGCTGCGTTGGGTAGAGCTGTGTCGTGTCCTGGTCTGTTGGGTAGAGCTGTGTCGTGTCTTGGTCCGTTGGGTAGAGTTGTGTCGTGTCCTGGTCCGTTGGGTAGAGTTGTGTCGTGTCGTCCAGCTCCGTTGGATAGAGCTGTGTCGTGTCGTCCAGCTCCGTTGGATAGAGCTGTGTCGTGTCCTGGTCCGTTGGGTAGTGATGTGTCGTGTCGGATTACGGCGGGTTTGGCCGGGAGGCCGGTCGAGTCCCGTCGGATACAATGAAAGAGTGCTCTGTCGTGCTCGTGTTCGTGCAGACGCTGTCGGTTAGTCAGGCTCCCACGTCAGTGTTCAGTTCGGTCTAGTTCCCGCGACCATAGCACAATTCGTTACAGCCGCTGGTCACCATCTGAAAGTGTCACTGCCGCCCGCGGCAGCTTTCCCGCTCCGTGTTCGCGAAACTACTTGGCAGGATTGGCGCTTCTGGAAGGCGCTGTTTCATGCATTGACGGCAGCTGTGATTAATCTGGACAGCCGGTGACTCACCGCTTTAGCTCGGAATGGTGGTGCCTTTGTGAGGCGGTTGTGGCCATTGTGCTGGAATGTAGACAATCTGCGCACATGGTAGTTAGCGCATGCTGGATGTTTCAGGGAGAAGAAGGTTCTCGACGAAAACAGTACCGAAGTGGTTGTCAATCGCATGACCACAGTTCTCAGGTGCTATACTACCTCAGTATTACTTACTACTAATACTACCCTCAGCACTATTTGGGAGTACTACTACAGTAGTCCCAAGGCATACCTTGAGACGAAAAACTAAAAAGCTATTTTATCAACATGGTCGATGCGCCCTAAAGCCAGCCAGAAAAACTAAAAAAGATAAATTAGCTGCGCACACACGCGCGCCCACACTCACAAAAGAGCGCGGTGCAAGTCCTGTGAACGCCGCGAGTGCCGGTGAATACGACACGGCCTGGTTGGGCGGCTCTGCACGGGCGTCGGCGGCTGACGCCGGCGCCAGGGCGGAGGACGCCCGTTGCCGGCCGTCTCGCCGGGTAGCGCGCGGCCGGCCGCAGGTGGGCCGGCCCGACTCGGCGGCGCGGCCGGCGGAGGCGGGCTGTCCCACCGGCCGACCTTGGCGGCGCCGCTGTCCGGCCTGACCCGTGTCGGCCCGTTACAGGATCAGTTCGACAATATCGCGGCGCACACTCAGAAGGGCCTCGACTTCCTGGAGAAGTACGGCCGGCTGGTGCGCGACCGGTCTGATGTGGAGAACCGGTACGCCGCCGATCTCAGGTCAGTGCTGGTCACAGTGGGCCGGTCTGAGGTGGTCGGCTCTGGTCATGACCGACCGAAGGCTGTAGGATAGGCTGTCATGGATGTCAGGTCAGTGTTCCTCTGTCCTGATATGGGGTCAAGGTAGGTCTGCCGTCGCAAGGTCAGCGCGGATCTACCCGACCCGGGTAAGTACGTTGCCCTTGTCCTCGATCGATAGCATGCGTCACATAGCTGTTCGTCACCAGCTACGTGGCTTTCACTTCGCAATGTAGAAAACATGTTGCCTGCTGGATGCCTGCAAGCTGAAGAGTACACATCACTGTTGGGAAAGCACTGGGCGAAACTATTGTTTAGGGCAGTGTTTTTGGCCTTTTATATCTAGTGAAAATCGGTTTATATCGAACAAGTAAGTTCATCTATTCACTAGTGTTTTGTTATAATACTTTGTTTCAGTGATTTTGCTTTGCGTTTTGGTGACGTTTTTGCCTAGGGTACTAGCATTTTCCTCGGAGAAATTACTTGTCTTTTCCATAAATACGGTTGATTGGCATAGTTTGTTTATTGGGTGGCTCACGATGCCATTTTTGCACATTCACGGCTAATGGCGCCGCCCACACTTTCGCCGGTGGGCCACGGGATTAGGACATATCCTGAGCGGAGCTAGTATCGAACCCGGGACATTTGGTACCTGTAGTCTGACACTTTAACGACGGCCGTCCCCGCCCCAGTTTATTGGCATCAACTAGACCTTTCTGATAGAAAAGGAAGTTCCAGTGTTTCCTCGTTTCCCTTGGCTCCGTTAATTTTTCCATGGCTCTCCATAATTAAAGCTTAATGGGCGCTGTATGACCATCGCAGTCGATGCGTCCCTAAACCGAAATAATGAGCCAACCAGCCTACTTTATGCTTATGAAAGCACATCTGTAACGTGAAATTTTGTCATTTTTGTACGATGGAGGGAAAAGCTAGTTCTGTTCACCAGCTTGGCCATAGATTAACCAGTTTTACCCACGGGTAGAAAAGCTCGCCGTTTCAACGTCTATTAGAGGGAGGGGAATCAGAAGCTAACTAGGCTGCAGGGGCGGCCCTGTCAGAGCGTCTGGTAGCGGAAGGAGTTCTCCACGTCTGGTAGCGGAAGCTTCTCCACGTCGCATCGACATCAACACACACCGATGGGGATTTGTGTACATGCACTCATGCACAACCACATAGCATATGTACTGCAGAAGTTTCAATTTGTCGGCGTCCTGTTACGATTGAAGTCTTGCGCCAGCGTCCCCGTCGTAGCACTAGTGTCGACTGCAGGGCGGCAGGTACCGACGCCGTAGCACTGGTGCTAACCGCAGGGCGGCAGGTACCGACGCCGTAGCACTGGTGCTAACCGCAGGGCGGTAGGTACCAACGCCGTAGCACTGGTGTCGACTGCAGGGCGGCAGGTACCAACGCCGTAGCACTAGTGTCGACTGCAGGGCGGCAGGTACCAACGCCGTAGCACTTGTGTCGAAGGCAGTGCGGTCCTCTCCACCTGTCAGGGGCCCTTCCCAATTTTTGATAGGCATTCTAGCTTCAAGGGCTCTTCCAGCTTTGACATTGGTCTTCAGTATTCCTCACAACCATCGTTAGCCTTAGGATCTCTCCGTAGCTTCCACGGGGATCTGCTAGCCATCAAGTGCCCTCTCAAATTGCTAGGGGGCCCTTCCTAGTTATCAGCAGCTCTTGTGATTTCAAGAACATTCTGGCTCTGAGTTTGGCCCTCGGCATTCTTCTGACCGATCGCTAGCTAGCATGGACTTTGTGTATTTCATGGGATTTTGTTCATCCATTAGCGTGTGCCAAAGCCGGCCCAGTGGCTCTGCACGTCCGGCCCGGCCTCCATTTGTCGGCTCAGTGGGCCTCTTTCATGGCCCAGAACACTTCGTCTGGCCGGAGTCCCCTCTTCAAAAGCTTGAGCTTCTATCACACAAGGAGCCCCTGTCCGGTCTAGCCCCTATTGGCTCAGGGGCCCTTCATACCGGCTCTGGCCCCTCCCCGAATTTTGGGTCCTTCCGCGGCTAAGGGCCTCTCTGTCGGCGCAGATGCCCTACTTTGCTATCCAGGGCCTTCTATGGCAGGCTGAAGGTCTACTTTCAATTGATTGGACCCTCTCCGGGCGATGGGCCCTTGTACGGCTCGGACCCATCTGTCGGCTCAAAGGCCCTTTCTGATGGCTCGAGATCCTCTCCGATAACTTTGCCCCCTCGTCCTATCATATCATGGGCTCTCTTTGACTATCCATGTTTTTTTCCAGCAAGCTCCAGCCAAGGGCCCTTGCCATCTTCCTGAGAGCATTATCTGTTAACGCGAGGGCCGCTCCATCAGACTGGGACCACTTCCGTCAGCCCGGTGCCCCTTTCATCAGTCTATGAGCCCTTCACGTTGGTCCAGGGGCCCTCTCTTCGTTTGCACTGACACCTTAACGAATATCCTCTTCTCCGCCCCGTCCCCTTGGCGACGCCACTGCAAGCAACTTGCTTTTTTTTTACCTACCTGCATCTTCCTCAATTGGGCTTAAATGTCCCACACCCTGACCCCAGTCCCATTTCGTTCCATGTAGACGAAGTCCATTACGCCCTACGTTAACTAATGTCTCAGCAACGTCCCAAAGTTATATTCTGCACCAGGAATTCGGATTGGAACATTATTCCCCAAGGGGTTGCAAAAGAGTAGAACACTTGAACACGGTATGTTGAACATCAAGGACGCGAACTTCATCACTTTGCCCATTCACTTGAAAGTTACTTCAGAATGTATGAACCTCTTAAAACTACGCTGGACCCACTTTCATGTTAAGAAACGGTGTGGAATAGAGCTGCCGCTTGGTCGACGCGCCCTTTAACCAAATAACTGCCTAAGAGTTGCCACTTTTTTCTCCAAAAACTGGCACGATACACGGCACGAGCACAGCAAAATGTGGCTTGGCATGGCATATGGCACAGCAAGCTGGACGATGGTACGCAAAACAAAGTTCGGGAAAAGAAGAGGATAGGTTAAGAAGAAGAAGGCCTTGATTGACGAAGAAAACAAACGATACCAGGGCTGGAAAACATTCCACAATGACTTGATCACATTTAAATGACTTGATCAGCACTATCCACATTTTAAGGTTGTTCCATATATCTTTATTAAAGCCTTTTCTCTCGGAAATCTTAGAACTCTGTGTTCAGAACTAAAATAATTTTAGATATTTGCTTCATTTTTTTTTCTATGACCGAAGCAGTCGATGCGCCCCTAAGCCCAAATAACCAACCAACTTCATTTTTTTCTCCTATGGATATGTCGGGAGTGGCACGACAAATTTTGGCATGGCACAGTAAAAAGCATGTCATTTCACGGGTTGCCGTGCTGCGCCACCGTGCAAAAAAGTGACAATCTAGTGTAAAACATTTTATTTTAAAGTCTGTCCGATGCAATGATGCAACGCCTGGTAATGGTGGAAAGTTGCTCCTTGTGTGTCCCATACACAAATCCGAAGAAAATGGTGTGGTGTTTGAGGGTATACGTCCTTTTGATACGCATGTGTCCATATGCCTATTCATACACCTTTGGATATATATCTATTGGAGGGGGCGAGTGGGTATCGATATATCCACATGCCCTCAGTGTTACCATTGTCCCGTAATCAGGCCGTATTTTCCCAATGCAGCCGAAATTGGTTTTGCAAGGCTAATCGTACCTGTGAGCCAAATGATGCAATTATCAGCTTGCGAACGACAGCCCTATGAACCACATGCAACCCGTACCATGGTTGCCATTTTCATCTCCACACATTATTTCACCACGGCAAGAATGGGAGAGAAGAGAGACAGACAGACAGACAGACAGACAGACAGACAGACAGACAGACAGACAGACAGACAGACAGACAGACAGACAGACAGAGGGATAGAGAGAGGGATGGCGATAAATAGTGCTCCCCTTTCTCTTAGAGAAGCATTAGGCGACGAGTCTTTCATTGTTCAATCGGGACAACTTTTCCGTTTCCTATCAGAATTCAAGTTGTTGATTTATGCTTCTCATTAACTTGCTTTTACAACTGGCAAAATGAGGATCGTAGCACGGTATTGTATCACACTTACATTTGACCTCGTGACATGTCATTCTGACCGACTTTCGCTTACATTTCACAGTTTGACTACCGGTGATATGGGCGTTGCATGGCCGACGCAGTCGATGCTCCCCTAAGCCCCAATAGCCAACCACCATGGAGATAGGTAGAGGGAGCTGGGGCGAGAGGGTGACAGGAGACAGAAACAGGGAGATCATTGGTCGGGTTCAGGGGACGAAGGTTTACCTGAAGTCAGGTTTGAGTCACGTTTCAGGGGCGTATCTGCTGGCTGCGCTTTCTTGACTGTTAACGTTCTTAAAATGGGTGGAAGACGCGTATTGTCTTTAGTTGCCTGTCCACTTTCAACCTGCGTTCTTGCAACATCACGTCACTGAAACTGGATAGCGCTGCTTGAAGCGCGTGTCCGGCTGTACTGTCGGTGGTCAGCGGCAGTCTGCCCTGGTAAACATGTGTCTAGCAAGCAATCCTCAGCATTCGCACAGGTGACGTACAAAATGTTACTCACACACACACGCACGCGCACGCACGCACGCACGCACGCACGCACGCACGCACGCACGCACGCACGCACGCACGCACGCACGCACACACACACACACACACACACACACACACACGCACGCACGCACGCACGCACACGCACGCACGCACGCACGCACGCACGCACGCACGCACGCACGCACGCACGCACGCACGCACGCACGCACGCACACGCACGCAAGCACGCGCGCGCGTACGTTGGCTCTGCGCGACCGGCTGCGTCCGATTTGCATACCTGGCCGCAGTCGGGTGGTGCAGCTGCCACAACGCGCTCCGCGACCTCGTGCTCACCACATGGCACCGACTGTGTGCGGTGTGACGAAAGCCGAGGTGAAGTTTCACCCTGATTCTGCCTCCGACGTACAATTATATTGCTGCGGGAGGAATTCGCTGTCTGAAAGTTATGGCTAAAGCAGTTGAGACACTTCTGGTAGGATGTGCGTATTGTCTGCAACAGGTTGTTTTCGTGCTGCTCTAGCTGTGAGAGACATTTTCCGGTACTGGCACAGGTTGGTGATGAAATATCCTCCCACTCTGGCTCTAAGGTTGTCGTTTTTTTCCTTCCGATGTGGTGAGACGTTTGACTGGGATGTTTTTTTTTGCAGAGGTTTGGTCAAGAAGTATCAGCCAAAGAAGAAGGACGATGACGACATGCAGTAAGTATGCTGCTTGACGCGTGCGTCCGGTACCGCCTGGCTCACTTCCGTCGCCACGGGCCCGAAATAGCCGGCAGTGGCCGCCGGCGCCGGCGCCTCACATTCCGTCCCCGTGCGTCGTCCCCCATTGATTCGGCGTCCGCTTGACGCGGCGGGCCCGTGACCCGACCGCTGGGTCGTGACGCCGACGGTGCCATGGCTCGGCCGTGACCCGCCCGCCGTCCGCCGTCGGGGCGCCACACTGACTGGCGCCCCGGGCGCTGCCGACGCGTCCCCGGCGCTATTTCGGGGCCGTCTCCCCTCTGCGGTCGCCCGGCGTCCGGCGTCGCCCGCCGGCCACATGTGGCGCTGGCCGTTGTGCTCGCTAGAGGTGGCATACGCCAAACATGTCGGCACCTGGCACCGCACCAGCTGGTCCGATGGGCGCTGCATGACCGATGTACTCGATGCGCCCCTAAACTCCAATAACCAACCAACCAACCAACCAGCTGGTCTGATGGAATCGAGCCTGGCTGAGGCCCCGTCAAATGATCTGAATGACGGTCAAATGACCAGTTATTTAAACCCACTCGTTTTTCACACATACAGTAGTATCATTGCTATTTGTTTAAGTGAGGTTGTATGCGAAGTTCACATCACTTTGGAAATCCTCGTTCACTCCCGGAACTTTGAGTGAATTAAATTTTGATCAGTACCTCTTTTTTAATTCGCCAGTATTAATGGCAACAGCACGATGATGGCAAAACAATTATTATCTTCTCAAAACAATTATTCGTGCCTTTTTTAGGGCAGAATTCACCGCTCTGCTACCTGGCTGGTTTTCTCTGGTGAAGTACGTCTGGATGATTGACAACAGTTTTGACACATTAGTTAAAGTTTGACGGCGACGTTCCTGAGGCCGTATTGTCCAAGCCCTCGCTATTGTATGTGCTCAAAGGAGAGGTACCGTCGTATGGATGCCTGTGCAGCACTCCGACTTAATTATGTTGAACTTATGTTATCTGATCTCAATATCAATCTGAGTAAAATGTGATCTGCCAGATATGGTGTTCTCCCGATTTTTTATCGCGTTTTGGTTTCATACTTTATGCTCATAGCAATCCGAACAAAACAACCTTTAAATGCTTTAAATACTACATGGGACCAAACAAACTAAGCCACCTTATACTTTTTCTTCAAGTGCTTGGTATTCAACCCCCGGGACACGTTCGTCTCGTCAGTAATTGTCCAGCTGTATCCGAAACGACGGGGCGTGGTGACGAAGATCTAGCACTAACATTAATACACTTACCAATTACCACAACTCATTGTTTCGTCGATGAGACGCCCAATTATCTTAAACTTCCTGTTGATTGACGTGCAATATTTGTATTTACAATAATGGATTGTGTGGAAGAGGATCGTTGCTGTTGGAAGTCTTCCGACGTATCATTTCTAATAGCGACACTCGGCGCTCGTAGCATGCTCTGTGAGGGAAGTCGGTCCCGGATTAGCAGCCGCCGGGTGGATAACAGTAGCGGATGTCCTAGTCTCCATGTTCTCTACTGACGCTGCTGACGATACAACGCCAGGCTGACTGGCGTCGCGGCCGGTGATGTTGCATCCCTGCCCATGACGCAGCGTTCCTGCCGATGGTGTCGAGTCCCTGCCGATGGTGTCGAGTCTCTGCCGATGGTGCAGCATCCCTGTCCATGACGTAGCGTTCCTGCCGATGGTGTCGAGTCTCTGCCGATGGTGCAGCATCCCTGTCCATGACGTAGCGTTCCTGCCGATGGTGTCGAGTCCCTGCCGATGGTGTCGAGTCTCTGCCGATGGTGCAGCATCCCTCTCCATGACGTAGCGTCCCTGCCGATGATGTAGAGTCTCTGCCGATGGTGCAGCATTCCTGCAGACGTGCTAGCGCCTTCGCCGACTTCCAGTGCCTGTATGAGAGGGCTGCGTGTCGTGTTGCAGTGTTCTTCCGGCCGGAGGAGCTGCGCCAGCAGTGACGGGACGCCTTTGTGACGGTGACAGACCGTGTTGTGACTGTCCGTGCGGCCGATCTTTTTACACCGACATCGCGCTGTCGCAGTCGGCGCTGTCGCAGTCGGGCCGGCCCAGTTAGTGTTTTGCTGGCGCGCAGCTGATCTGCCGGCCCGGCGGCGGGCGGCCCGGCCGCGCTGGAGAGAGAAACCGGCCACCCGACCGGCGAAAGTGCCGACACGACACGACGCGGGTCGGGCGGTCTGGCGCGGCGTCGACATCAGCCGTTCGATACGACCCCGACGCGTCTCAGAATACCGACCGACGCGGGTCGGCGGGGTGGGGCGCGGCGTCGACATCAGCCGTTCGATACGACCCCGACGCGTCTCAGAATACCGACACGACGCGGGTCGGGCGGTCTGGCGCGGCGTCGACATCAGCCGTTCGATACGACCCCGACGCGTCTCAGAATACCGACACGACGCGGGTCGGGCCCTCTGGCGCGGCGTCGACGCACCAGCCGTTGGATACGACCCAGACACGTCCTAGCACAAGATAGCGTCATAACGTCCCATGCGAAGTCTGCGCGCCGGCACTCGTCGCCTCGCCGCGCCGCGACTGCGACGCGAGCTTGGCCCGTCGGAGCTGCGGCTCAGAATAGCCTACATATCGGGAGTCTATAAAGGTCCATCCTATGTCTGTGAGGTTTTTCGAAGGTCCATAAGGGCTCTACGAGATCGGTGAGTCCGAGTAATCCAGTGACTTTGAGTACGCCTCCTGACGCCTGTAAGGACCCTTCGGAGATCCATAGTGTCGCGATGCGTGACCCTCGAGGGCCCTAAAGGTGTTGCAGGAGCCGGTCTGGGGTCTGAAAAAGGTCCGTGATGCCTACTGGCTCCCTCTGAAGCTCACAGAGGCTCTTCTAATGTTCACAGAGGACTCCTCAAAGGCTTGAAGTAGCCCACCGGAAGAGATATAAGGGTCCACTCTTACCCCTGCTGTGGCCCTGTCTCCTTTATATTGATGTATGCACGGTTACTTATGACACAGTTTTCACTCTTGAATACAGTGTACATCGCTTGCCTAGACAGCCCAGGCAAGAACATGATTGATTGGACATTTGACCTTCTCAAAACGTCAGTGTGGACGAAATGACAGCCACATCTTCACGCCGTTTGACGGCGGGATGGGCGGTTGTCACTTTGCACCCCCTCACCGTCCCTGTCGGATGATCAGTGGAGGGCCCTGCCGGCCGAAGACCCTGCATACACTGGATAAAAGGGGTACGAACGTGGTTTACATGCATGGATTGTATCGAGGGGGCCCTCGGTAGATGAAGCCCCCCAACCGAAGTGTGCCTGACGGCCATTGATCTCCAGCTGTCGAGGAAAACCCCAATGACAGAAGGAACCCCAAAGAAAGAAAGAAGCCACAATATCTGAACGATTTAAGAGCCCTCTGTTGACAGCGAAAACGCGACCTCCCAACAACGTGTCTCTCAACAACGAAATCCTAACACCGGAAGGGTCCTCCAAAGCGTGTCCCCAGTCAACGACTCTAGATAGTCAAAGGCGATTCTGATTCGTCGAGGTGACCCCGGTAACAGAAAGACGCCCGAACAGCAGAATGGGTATTCGACACCGAAAGGGGCGTCGGAAGAGCCGTATGTCAGGAGCCCGACAGACGAAGGGGGCATATTTTTCGTCACGCGGGCCCTCTGAACGATGGGTGAGCTGCAACCCCCTCAGATCCCCTAGTTTCATTGACTTTCAATACTTATCATGTCGTGGACTTTTTCGACGTGGTAGCGACCTGAGGCCTGTTGACGTGGTGATCTCGTCTCTATGACTAGTTCACGTCAGGACATCGCGGCTGCCTCCACCTGCAAGCACGGGGAGCGAATTGTTGCGTGAAATTCGCGTCGTGGTGAAACTGATTGGCTTGATCATTGAGTTTGTGTTGTAAGCGGCACGAGACCAGCCGTCCGACGCGGACACCTCTGGCCAGCTACAAAGCAGCGTTGTGTTCTTGCGCGGATGTGCTCAATTGATGAGGTCAAATAGCAGTGCCGATCCGTCATCTCCATTGGCAGCGGTCGGCGTCGCAGCCAGTAGAGTCACCGGCACGATGTTCATTCGGCAATGACGAGCAGCCCAGTGACCTCTTAGACCGCTGACGCGTTGGCAGGGGAGTGCATTGGGCTCGGCTCGAGTGGATGTCGTCACACGCTTGGCAGCTACGTGAGTGCCGTGACATGACCACGCACACCGTCAGCTGGCCTTGTGGGTGCGGCCTGTTTCCGCGCCAGTCTTGGGTCTCCGCCGGCTGGACTCTGCGCTCGACTCGTCCGTGACGGGCCCGGCGTCACGTGACGTGACGTGTCACAGCCTGTGACCGCGGCTCTGAGCGGCGGCCTCGCCTGGGATCGCGGTGGCGCCCCGCCAGCCGCATCGGCCGTCCGGGAGCACACTGCAGTGTGCGGCGCCAGAACACTGCCGCAGACGAGGCGCGCGCGGCCGCGCCGACAAGCGCGAGAGCCGGCCGTCGCCGGTGACGCAACCGACTGGCGTGCCGTTCAGCTGTGGCTGCGAACCGCCGCCCGATATGTGTGGGAGGTGGCGGCACGCACGCGCCGGTGCGGCCGCATTGCGACGGCGTCGGCGTGGGACGTGGCCCGTCTGAGGGCGGTGCGCTCCGGCGGCCGTCTCACGCCCCGATGTCGTCGCCGACCACGACGCGAATCGGCGCCCGGCGTGGCTGCCGGCGAGCCCTGGACTCAGCGGCGGCCGGCCGCCGACTGCTTCACCAGGCGGCTCGGCCGTGTCTGGCCGCTCGGCCTGCCCCAACTGCAGCGCCACGTGTCCCGGACACGGCGTGCCCTGCACGCGCGGACAGCGGATATGTCCCGGACACGGTCTGCCGTGCGGTGGCGGCAAGCTGCGTGCTGGACGTCGCTGGCGTGCGTGTGCGCCGCGTCGGCCGGCCGTCACACGCAGCGGCCGCAGGCAGCGCCGCCGGTGCCGGTGGGACGGTGCCGTGCCCGCGACCTCTGGACCGGCCGGGACGGACCGCGCCACCTGTGGACCACACAGTGCCGACTGGGAAGCGGCGAGACCGGCTGTGCCGCTATCGGGCGCCAAGGCGTGGCTGTCTGTGCTCGGGTGTCGGGCCAGGCTGAGACTGCCACCACTGGCCAAGCCACTGCCCACCTCCACATAATGGGCGCTGTATGACCAACGCAGTCGATGCGCCCGAAAGCCCACATAACCAACCAACCAACCACATCCACATTAGATTAGGTCAGGCCAGAGCAGGTCTAATTGGGCGTGGCGTGATCCGATCCGAGCTGATCCGATTGTGTCTGATCCCGACGACAGTTGAATCCTGGCGTGCTCCAGTTGGCTCCACTCGGTACCCATGTAATCGGGCACGAATGTGGCTCTACTGTACACCCACGCCACGCATATAAGGTCGTGCAGCTGTGTACCTACACGTCACGTGTATAAGGTCGTGCAACTTTGTACCGTGCACCAACGTCACGTATGTCGTGCAAATGCTGCCATTGTCCGCCGAAGCATATCTGCTCTAATCTGACTTGACCTGAGCCGCCCCCACCTGGTCACACATGATTGGCTCGACACTATGACGGACCGCTGGCACGGCCGTTTACAGTGTTGTGATAGTTTGATCGATTTAATGTGTGGACGTAGCCAGCGCTGATATTGGCGAGTGCGTTTGGTAGCGCGGCGCGAACAGCGTGGCGGACTTGACGGCGTACCTTGGCTGAAAGTGTAGCCTCGTAAACGACATGGCGACGTCAGCCGCGCTGGTGCTGCCGGATCACGGGCCGAGCTATTGCTGGATCCCCCTGCTGGGCTGCTGCTGGATCTCTAACTAGTGTGCTGCTCGATCCCAGGCTGAGTTACTGTTGGATCCCAAATTGCTGGATCCCCTTACCGGGCTACTGCTGGGTTTCTGACCAGTCTCCTGTCGGTTCCCAGGGTGGAGCTACTGTACGCCCTTTGACCAGGCTACTGCTGAGTTATTCTGCCAGCTGACTATCGGGTCCTTCACCCTTGATGTCCAGTGTATCCAGCAGGTGTATCCTCGACTCGCTCCTGGTTCCTGGACCAGGGGCAGTCATGGCTTGGCTTGGTCAGAAGTCCTTGTTCCTGGCACATGGATCCAGACTGATGCGGGGTCCTCAGACTGGGCCGACTGTGCACCGATTGTAGCCCGGCTGTAGTCAACTGTTGTGGGACTGTCTTCTGACTGTGGTCTGACTGTGGTCCGGCTATGGTCTGACTATGGTCCGGCTGTGGTCCGTCTGTGGTCCGGCCATAGTCCATATGTGGCCCAAGTGTAACCCGGGTGTGGCCAGGCCGTGGTCCGGCTGTGGTCCGGCTATAGTCCGGCTGTGGCCCGGCTGTGGCCCGGCCGTGGTCCGGCTGTGGTCCGGCTATAGTCCGGCTGTGGCCCGGCTGTGGCCCGGCCGTGGTCCGGCTGTGCTCCGGCTGTGGCCGTGGCCAGCACAGCAGGTCTATTGGCCAACTGTGAACCAGATACGTACGAGGTCAGCGGGGCGGACGACGCTGCGGTTGACGGCGCCGGGCCTGAGTCACCAGACGAGATACAGATATGCTGACGCACGCACCAATACCGACAAATGTGATGCATCCGTGCTGAACGTGCCGACCGGCTGGTGTCTGGCGGCGACCGGAGCATTTGTCGGCCGCCACTCGGCATGCCGTCCAGTCTGGCCGGCAGCCGGCCTAACCGGTCCCGCTGCTCCACAAGCTGCTCGGAGGTGCTCACTTGGCGGCGTCATACTCGTGATGAATTCAAAAATGTTTTGTTCGTTTGCGAGCCAGATATGCTTTTCGTGTGCCGCCTCTTTTCACGAGGAAATTATTTTATCAAAGCAACGCGACGGAGTTTCTTCGCACTGAACGCAGCTGAACTTTGCCCTCATCAGCGCTCCGTCGATCGTTGTGCTAGTAATGTGTACAGTTCCCTTGGACTGATTACCCCTGAACATCATCGTGAGCAGAAGTGCTTTCTTTGACCTAATTATTGCAGTAGTTGAATATATTACCACGTTGCTTTCATCTGTGCCTCGCGCTTGTCCTTCCATCCAAGCACTTGATACTTACGCCACGCAAACGACGAAGTAATGTTTCAACAAGAAGCTGATCATTTACGTAAAACATAATTTGCGTAGCATCACCGCCATCCCATATCATCAATCATGCTATCTATGCCGACATCGTGTCTATATGACGTCAGTTATCTATTTACAAATGCCTGCTCCTAGCGGCTGATAATGTTAATGCCAAATTATGATATGGCCGCTAGCCCCGAATGACCTGTGTCCCGTCTGACCTCTGCACCCGACTGACCAGTGTCCTCCCACCCTGCCTCCCGGAGATGACCGGTGTTCTCCCCGCCCGGCCTGCCGGACATGACGCCTGCGTCCGACTGATCGGTGTGCTCCCCGCCCGGCTCCGGATATGACGCCTGCGTCCGACTGACCGGTGTGCTCCCTGCCCGGCTCCGGATGTGACGCCTGCCTCCGACTGACCGGTGTGCTCCCTGCCCGGCTCCGGATGTGACGCCTGCCTCCGACTGACCGGTGTGCTCCCTGCCCGGCTCCGGATATGACGCCTGCTCCGACTGACCGGTGTGCTCCGCGCCAGGTTCACGGCGCACACGGCCTACCGGCAAATGCTGTCGGAGGTGGGCGACCTGGCCGGCCAGCACGAGGTGGTGGCCGAGCAGCTGGCCGCCAGCGTCACCTCCGACATCACCGTCGTCATCAAGGAGCTCAAGGAGGAGCGCAAGCGGGTGAGGCCACCGCCGGCGGTGCCGACCGTGCGCGCGGGCCGCGCCGGCCGCCCGACGCAGGATGTGGTGGCGGCCTGTTGTGATTGGCGGGGGAGTGGCGCCCGCCTAGTGTTTGGTGTTTGTGCGGCGCCTGGTTATGAGTACGTGATGCTTGACCGTGTGTGCGGCTGCGGATGTGTGTGCGCTTGGTGTGGTCGCGTATATTCGCTTGCTTGTGGGCATAGGCGCACCGGAGGGTGGACCCAGGGGGCCTGGTCCCCCATGAGACCAAAGTGCCCTTTTGGCCAAAAGTGCCCTTTTGACCGAAAAGTGCCCTCTTGGCCGGAATGTCCCAAATTCAGCCCAAAAATCACCTGCCTGATGTGCCCCGCCTGTGCCAAAACTGCCCTTTTGGCCAAATTTGTTTCACCCCCGGTCAACAAACCTTCCAGTGTGCCCCGGACCGCAAAGTGCCCTTTTGGAGCCGGTCAGGTGCCCTTTTGGAGCCGGCCAAGTGCCATTTTCGGTCCGGGCCCCCATGGAAAAATCCTGGGTGCGCGTCTGCTTGTGCGCCAATGTGACTGCTCGTTGTACCCTGAGCTGACATGTATGTGTGAAGCATTCGTGTGCGCCAAGCGCGAAATATCTGGCCCATGCTCGACAAACTCGACAGGCGCCCTTGTTTGTGTGTGATGGGGACGCCTGAGGCGTGTGCGAGCCTTTCGTGTACGGATTGTGCGCATGCACTGGCTGGCTGGTGTGGAATGACTGGTGTTTACCACTTGTCGCTCTTCTGTTTGTCCTGGCACAGTCCCGTGCGCTGGTCAGTGTGCGGTGTGTACTGTGGTAAATGTTTGCATGAGGCGAGCCCAGACAAGCTGGTGCTAGTGACCGGAGCATCTTTGGTGCTGTGATTTTTCCTCTCAATGTAGCTTCATCAATAGGCATGCGAAGGCGGATGCCATGAAAAGATAGTTTGATGAAATGGCGATGGAGATGCCATCGGGTTTGGTGGGAAGTCACTCTTTAGATATCAAGAACTAATACGGCTCTCGACAAGAATTGCTTCTTGGTGGATTTCGATCAGGATCGAATAAGGCTCTCGACACGAATTGCTTCCGGGTCTATGTTCGTCAGGAACTAATGCGGATTTCAGTGATAACTTATTATTGAAATAGGGTGGAATATTCCATTTTCTGAACATTGAACCTAACGAGAGGTCATTATTTTAACAATTCGTGTCGAGAGCCGCTCTGGACAAGAATTGCTTCTGGGTGTATGCTGGCCAGGCACTAATACGGCTCCCGACAAGAATTGCTTCCGGGTCGATGTTGGGCAGGAAATAATACGGCTCTGGATACAAATTGTCTCCGGGTCCATGTTGTGCAGGAAACCGTCAACACCGTCCCAGGTCAGCAAATCATTCAAGGTCATCAAAACAAAGTCGTGTTGCCCGGAGTTTTAAGCAGGTCTGGTGTGTCTTGACCTGTTCTTATTGCAGCTATCACAAAGGGTTATTGACACGGCAGCCATGAAATGAGCTAGTTCCCGCCAGACATGGCATCAGTGGCCAAAAATGTTGCTGTAGGAGGGCGCTTGGAAATAATTGCAGCACCTCTGATCTTCCGAACGGACAAAAGGGAGAACGAGACATCTTTCAGTCACTACGCTACAGTGCCACTACATGGTCTGTGTCCCACGAACACTTCCATGGTACCCTAGCTTGTGTGTCTCATTAATCACTCTCCACTGCGCCAGCAACTGTGTTCCATATCCCCACTACCCCAGCCCCTGCGCCTCACATTGTTCGCCTTTGTCGCCAGTTGCTGCACGAGGCCACTCGTCTGCAAACCCAGCTTCACAACCAGCGGCTGCAGCTTGATAAGGCCAAGCGCAACTACGAAAAGTCCGCCAGAGAGGCCGAAAAGGTAAATGTTTACGACGCGGCTATTTCCGAAGCGCGCGGTGAGCGGGGGTGGCGGCGGCCGCGCCCAGGCCACGAGGGATGCTGCACTTCTGACGCGCCGGCGAATTATCCTGGAGAAGATGCGCGCGTGTCGCCCTGTGCGGCTGCGGCCGCTCGACGCCGCCGCTCGGCCGTCGGCCCGATAGTCGTCCGCCGGAAGTGGGGCCAGCTTCCGTTCTGCGCGGCGCGCGGCGGCCGGGGGCCGCGCGTGGGCCGGCGGAGAGACCGCCGCGCCGACCACGTGACTGAGGCTGGTCACGTGACTCACGCTGCCGCCGCCGCCGGTGCCGATGAATGGACCGTGGACGGGTGGTCGGCGTATGGGGATGGCCTGGATTGCGAGTGACAGCCACCTGTGGCCGGCCGGCGGCGTGCCGTTCGCGACTTTCACGACGCCGCTGGCGGCGGAATTTTCCCGCGCTCCTTTCCTCGTTTTGCGCTTTGTTCGTGGAGCTGCATATTGCTCGATGGTATCCAAAACTCGGCTCGCGAATCGGTGATTCGGATGATCTAGCCTGCTGTGCCCTCAATGCGAACGGTCAGCATAATTTCGTTGCGCTGACGTAAGTTCTTGAAACCTGTTTTGTCGCCGTGGGAGCACAGCGACTCTTCAGGGCACGGCACCTTATCACGTCGTCCGCCCGAATGTACCGATTAGTTACTGGGCACTACATCACCAATGAAGTTGATGCGCCCTAAAGCCCAAATAACTAACCAACTTAGTAGCTGCTACCCGTTCGTCGTCGACAATGGTAGTGACATGGGCGCTAAATGACCAACCATGGTCGATGCGCCCTAAAACCACAATCACACAGACAATGGTAGTGACAGTGTTAGTGTTAATGTTAATGCTAGTATTATGGTAGCATTTTTGGAGTTTCCAACGTTAATTGAACACATCTATGTCTTGAATGCTGGAACTTGTAGTGGTATGTGCTTCAGCTGACGGCGCGATCTCTTGTAAGCATCTCGTTGCAGACTTCTGCGGCGTTATGACTAGCATGATGCGCCATGATTGTGCCAGTGTGACGCCCAGCCCTAGAGTGACACCCACCCCTGGTGTGACACCCACACCTGGTGTGACGCCCATCCATGGTATGACACCCACCCCTGGTGTGACACCCACACCTGGTGTGATGTTCACCCCTGGTGTGACGCCCACCCCTGGCGTGGCATCCAACCCTGGCGTGGCACCCACCCCTGGTGTGACGTCCATGAGGCCCTCTGGTGTGACACGACCGCTGGGGTTTAGGAGCGCATCGACTACATCGGTGATGCAGCCGTGTGACACGACTGTGACTTGGCGGCAGGCGCTCGACAACCCACATCTGGCGTAATACCCACCAGTGACGACCACCCCTGGTGTGACGTCCGTTAGGCCCCCTGGTGTGACACGACCGTGATTTTGCTGCAGGCACTCGACAACTTCCACAAGGCGGACGCCGACTACAACCTGAGCCGGGCCGAGGTGGAGAAGCAGAAGATGAACTCGAGTCTGCGCGACCAGCAGTGCGAGGACAACAAGAACGAGTACGCCAACCAGCTGCAGAAGACCAACGACCTGCAGGTGCGTGACGCCGTCCGGCTGCCGCCCTGTGTCGCCCGCCCCTGCCCTCGCCCCCGCCCCCACCCCCCGCCCCCGCCCCAGGCCCTGAGCAGTGGGAAACTTCCGTTGTGGCGACTACTGGCCGCCGGTCCACATACTTCTGGGAACTGTGCGTGCTCTATTGTCATCACAGTGCTGTCGAGTCTGTATGTGGCGGCCTACCGTGGGCGTTACAATGGCGATGGGTAAGTGCTAAACCATCACCTCAGCTACGTCTGTGCAATTCAACATCAGCCTACTGTTCGCATCACCCACGACGCGACTGTTAACCGATGCCGCCCTCAACGTCACGCACACAGCGCTGCTCACACATCAACACTGTCCACTGTCGGTGGCTTAACATGTTGTCATCAACATGTTGTCCAAGACTCAACACTGTAGAGCACATTTCGGCACTTCCATAACCACAGCAGCATTCACACGCTGACGGTACCGGAAGACCAACACCACCAAAATGACGAATGTAGTCTCTGGCGCCGCGAAACTCCAGTTCGGTAAACCAACACCCCTACCATCCAAATAAAACAAAGGCCTTAGTATCCCCGAAGCATGAGCGATACTTACACCTCAACATCACCCTCACCTCAACACCACCCTCACCTAGACACCACCCACACATAAACACCACACACACACCTACGCACCACCCACACCTCAACACCACCCACACCTCAACACCACCCACACCTCAATACCTCCCACACCTCAACACCACCCACACCTCACCACCACCCACACCTCAACACCACCCACATCGCAACAACGCCTGGATCAGTGCGGACGTCGCTCGGACCAGTTCGGACATTATCCAGACCAGGGCGGATGTCGCCCCGACCAGAGCAAACGTCTCCCCGACCAGGGCGGACATCGCCCTGGTCGCGGCGGACATTTCCCCGGCTAGAGCGGACATCGCCCCGACCAGGGCGGACATCGCCCCGACCAGGGCGGACACCGCCCTGGTCGCGGCGGACATTTCCCCGGCTGGAGCGGACATATCGCCCCGACCAGGGCAGTTCCTCGCCAGCGGCGGCGGCCACCAGCACCTGCCGTGCTACCGGGACCGGACCGGACCGACATTTGGCACGGTTGGCCGCCGGACAGCGGATTATCGGCCGCGTCGTGCAGCGGCGATAGGCGCCGTCCGCTTTGGCTGCACTCACGTCGGCCCTGGGATGCTTTGTGGGCGGGCTTGGTGTTTGGTTGTGCAGTCATGCAACGATCTTCGGGTCAGTGGTGCTGTCGCCACACCGACCCTCCGCCTCCCATATCAAGGCAGCTGGTGGAGTCACAGCACTCGTCACGGTAGGTGATGCCGAGAGTGATGTCTTCCCATAGTGGTGTTGATGTGAATAGTACCACCACATTTGGTATAGTATTTTAACGCAACGTATGTTTTAGCATGCTATTGCGTCTGTTTCTGTTCCGTTTTTTTCTGATGTATATTTAGTAATGATAGCAAACTAGAGGAAATGAATATTAGTTAACCTATTTTCTGACGGAACTGTTCTAGCTATGGAAATTGTGATATGCAGATAGGCCCTTAAGACAGATCCTTTGTCGACTGACCCCTATGCTGTTGATTTAAACACTTGGTGGTAAGCTGTTCGGCATTCACCGCTCACATTTCACCCAGCTGACATGTGTTGCCAGGTGTGCACGATATGCTAGGTGCGTTATTTGTGAATGCTGCTGCAGCTTGTGCCATATTTCCTGCCACAGCTAACCCTGCCAAGTTAACCCGAGTCGCCACCCAGCACTGCCATAGTGACCCGGACAGTGCGATCTTTTCATGCTGATCCCACACAACCAACTCATGCATTAGCCAGATTCAGCTCAGCTGATTGCCTTATGAACCCGAGCCAGCCGACTCACTTGTGAACAGAAGTCATCTGATTTGCTAAATTGACCGCATCAATCTGCCTTGTACCAGTAGAAGACGCCATGAGGACGATGGATGAAAGAAGTTATTAAAGCGCAGTGCAGTCGAATCTTCATGGGTATAAATAACGGGCACATTGTCATGAGTGTGTATGCATACACGCGCCTTCAAGTATGTGCTCAGGGTTGATTTGATTTCGAGTGTGATACCTTCACAAAATTGCATTACCAAAGGCAGAAATGAAAAGTCATCTCTCGCTACCACTCTCAGAACTTCAAGAGGTGAGATGTGCTGCTTATTTATCGCCCTGGACGGATGGCCAAGTGCCAGCTGCGGCGAGAGATCCCGCTCGCGCGCCGGAAATGCCGCCACAAACGCCTTTCTTCAAACACAAATGTTTATAGTAATTTGAGGGATGTTGTGATGAAGTTGATAAATGGCCGAATGGGAGCAGCGCATGTGGCTCTGAGCCAGACAATTATTACTTAAGATGCGACGTGAAGCGCTGTGTTAAAAGTTTCTCGGAGTGCAAAAGCCGCCGAAAAAAGAGCATATTGCGCGCTCAAAAGCCTCACGGTTGGGCCGGGTCGGACCGCTCAGAGGAGCCTCGATACAACGTATATGGCAATAAAAAAAAAAAAAAAAAAAAAAAAAAAAAAAAAAAAAAAAAAAAAAAAAAAAAAAAAAAAAAAAAAAAAAAAAAAAAAAAAGAGCGGACTATCTTGGGCCTCGCCGTCGCTCGTAATGGACCCGAGCCAACCCACCCTCGCCTTCGCTCGTAATGGACACGAACGGACCCTTGCCTTCGCTCGTAATGGATCCGAGTCAATCCTCGCCCTCGCTCACAATGAATCCAACCCAACCCACGCTCGCATTGGACCCAAATACCAACCGACACTACCATATTAATCCGAACCGTGATATGAACCTGAGGAAGCCGACAATTCCAAAGGTGAGACTATCAGGCACTGGCAGCTGTCCGCTCCTCGAAGTAATGTGCGACACTGACATACGTCCACCCCTGGAGCTGACGTCTGACACCAACACCAGTCTGTCCCTGGAGTTGACGTCTGACACCAACACCAGTCTGTCCCTGGAACCGATGTCTGACACCAACACCAGTCTGTCCCTGGAGCCGATGTCTGACACCAACACCAGTCTGTCCCTGGAACCGATGTCTGACACCAACACCAGTATGTCCCTTGAACCGATGTATGACACCACCACCAGTCTGTCCCTGGAGCCCATGTCTGACACCAACACCAGTCTGTCCCTGGAACCGATGTCTGACACCAACACCAGTCTGTCCATGGAACCGATGTCTGACACCAACACCAGTCTGTCCCTGGAGCCGATGTCTGACACCAACACCAGTCTGTCCCTTGAACCGATGTCTGACACCAACACCAGTCTGTCCCTGGAACCGATGTCTGACACTGACGCCCATCTGTCACCCGTCCCTAGGGCCGACGTTTGACACCGACACCCATCCTTCCATGGATCCTACGTCTGCCACTGACATCCATCCGTCCCCGGAGCTGACACCTGACACGGACACCCGCCCGCTCCTGGAGCCGACGTCTGACAGTCAGCTGTCCGTCCGGCAGGAGCTACACTACGGCCAACAGATGCCGACCATCTACGACGACCTGCAGCGGCTGGACGAGCGGCGCGCGCGCGGCCTGCAGGCGCACCTTCGGCGGGCCGTCGACATCGAGCGCCACGTGTTCCCCATCATCCACACGTGTCTGGACGCCATCGTGCGCGCCGCCGACACCGTCGACGCCGAGAAGGTGGGGCGCCGAGTGTCTGGGGCCACGGGTCGTCTGCGGTGTGGGGCCGGTGTCGGCCGTCGGGGATCGGTCGGCTGTTGTCGCGCGTCAGTGGGTTGGTGGCAGGTGGTGGGAGGTGACTGCCGCGATGCATTGGATTAGAGCGGTCCTGTGGTTGCCGATAACGTCACCGATTTGGTTTGCGGTGTCTCCCACCGAGCCTGGCCTGGTGTCGGCTGTGTGGAAAACGCTGACCCGCAGAATGCGACGTCGGTATTTTAGAGTCATGGCGATATCCCCTTCTCCCCTCCCCTCCCCCTCCCCCTCCCCTCCCTCCCCTCCCCCTCTCCTCCCGTCCCCCGCCATGAGTGTCTTGCACTGATGCACTTCCCCTGAATGCACTTTCCTCGATCAGATCGACGTCTGACACTGCTGCTACGGCGGACCGAGGTTTAATGAGACGTTTTCGTTTGCTGGCGCACTGACGGTGATGCACTGTGCGCTCAGGGTGTGCTCCAGTTTCCTCACAGCGTACGCGTGTCGGTTCAGCTGACGTGTGTATGGACGCAGATACGTTCGCAGACCGCGGCACATCACTGTGGCCCGCGGTGGCGTGTGGTGCCGTGTTGACTTGCGGTGTTGTGTGGCCGGTGACCTGTGACGTCGGTGACCTGGTGTCATGTGGGGCGGCCGACATCGGTGACCGTTCGACTGGTGGACAGGACTCGGCGCTGGTCATAGAGCGGTACAAGTCGGGCTTCGAGCCGCCCGACAGCATACCGTTCGAGGACCTGTCGGCGCCGCGCAACGGCGAGGTGCCCGGACCGGGGCAGAACGTGCCGGCGCCCGCCATCGCCGACTCGCCGCGCGGCCTCACCATCAAGGGCACCCTGTCGGCCGCCAAGTTCAAGAAGCGCGGCGGTCTGTTCGGCATCTTCAGCGGCAGCAAGGTGAGCGGCGGACGCACCTGGCCGCAGGCGCGACTGTATCGCCCCCTCGCCCCCTCGCCCCCTATGACGTGGCCGACACACGAGTGACGCGGCGCCGCCGCGAGTGACGTGATCGGACGGTGTCGCCGTGAGATGTGAGGCGAGTGATGTGTCTGGTGTGCCCGCAGACTGTACTGTCGCGGATGGCGTTCGTAAGCGGCACCTTCACTAGTCAGCATGGCCTGCCTGGTCGTGTTTATTTGGTTGAGCCGCTGCCGACTCCGCGTTGACCGTGTGTTGTACATAGACGCCGACGCTAACTCCCGTCTCTCTTTCTCCCCCTGTCTCTGTCTCCGCCCCGCTCTGTCTGTGTGTGACCTCCGTCCGCCCCTGACCGCCCCGGCTGGCGGCTGACGATGCACCGTCGCGTCGCGGCCACGTGAGTAACCTCTAACGTGTGCGCCGGCCAACCAACTGGCCGGCGCGCCTGCCAATCGTCCGGCTGCCCGCACACGTGCGCCGACGCCGACGCCGGCGCCGTCTCTAACACGCGCTGTTGCCGCAACTAACACTCACACACGCTGACAACGGTACGCGGGCTTTGTCGGACGCGGGAGCTTACCGGGAGCGGCTTCCCACAAAAGCCGGGCCGTCGGCTTTGTGTACAGTCATTTCGGTTGCATGGCATGTGCTTGGATGAGTCGCGCCGACCCCTACCTGGTCTTCGGGGCGATCCGAGTCGCCGCCAATGACCTCATGCATGTGCTCTGGGATCCGCCGGGAGGTTATAAAGCTCCGTATAGTGTTCCCCCCAGCTCAGAACTAAACCACAACCTCGACGTTCCTCTCAGCATCCTGTTTCTATCCCAGAACGACCGTGTTCGAGACTTGGACATTTGACGGAGCAGTGGTGCCCAGCCGCTGCGGTACGACCAGCAGTGACAGCCCGGCCCGTATTGCGCCACGATCTGCGTTCGTTGTGGGTTATTGAGCGGGCGGGCGGACGCTGAATCAGGCGGGCGGCGACTCCGTGAGTGAGTCATCCGTCGGCGGAACAGAGACCGAGACAGACGGCGTGTGGCGGGCGGCGCGTCCGATGCGGCGACAGCAGCGACAGTGGCCACAGCTGACCGCCACGTGCCGCTCCCGTGCGCCGATCTTAGCCCGCCACGTCGGCAGCACCGCGGACGGTCGTCGCGATCCGAACGGACGCTTGGCGGATGTTTGTGCCGAACCGTTCCTCGGACGCCGGTCGGACGGCCGAGCCGCTGCTGAAACGGAGCAGACATTCGTACCGACCCCGGGCGATTGGACGCAGTCCCACAGACTCTGGGTGTGTGCGGGCTGGACATCTGCAGACACAGGAGGTTCCGGACGTCCACAAACTCTGGGGGTTCGGGGTCGGTTGGTTGTTGGCTTTACGATACTTCGACACTTGCGTCATATAGCTTCGCCAATCTCTCACGGCGATTGGCCTCGGGTGATGAGTTGTGACAGGTGAGACCCACCATCCCACGGTCGTGAAGCAGGCAACTAACCCCTAGACTACTCGTCACTGGGGTTTTGGGGTTCGGACTTCTACGAACACATGGGGTTCCGGACGTCTACAGACTCTAGAGGCACTGTTGGAAGGGATCTGGACGTCTGCAAACACTGGAGGAGTCCCGGCATCTGCGTACACCGTGCAGAGGGCTTCAGACATCTAGATGCACTGGAGAGGTGTCCGGACGTCTACGGACCTGCTCGCAGACACACGAATCGCTGCTCTGTTGTCCGCTGTCTCGGCTGCTGCGGCCAGGCTGTGCCGTTCGCTGTTGCCGCCAACGTCTCACGACCCGGCCGTGAACTCTGCCCCGCCGATCTGGGGCAATGCCAGCCGGCGTGTCGGTAGCGCTCGCTGCGTTCTCGCTCTGTGGGGTCAGCGCCGACCCCGACTGGTTATCCGCGCCAGCCTGTTGTGTGCCAGCGGCACCTCTGCATCAGCGCTGCCTTGTCGCGCATTGTTCGCATCAGCACCGGCTTGTTTGCTTCGTGTTTGGGCAGCACTGCCTTGTTGGTGTTGCGGGCCTGGCACCACCTCGTGCGTTGTGCTCGTAGTGCAGTTGCACCGCTACAGCACCTGGCCATGTGTGAATCTGTGTGTGTGGTTCAGTTCAGTAGATGTTGTCGTTTGCCAATAACACTACAAACTTGTGCGCCGCCACAGCCAGTAGCCAGTAGGAAGCAGTCTAAGCGACGCTAGCACCCGTATGCTCCTGTTAAGCTGTTGCCATTATGTAACTTGCAGTGAGTAAACGTTCTTCTCACGATTTCGCCGGCAACCGTAATTACTTCACGCATTACAAATGCATGCATGAGTGCTCAAACATGATGTCATATTGCGCAAATGAATATCACCGCGTTTAATTGACGTGCTCAGTGTCTCACTTGCCTTGTGGTTCAACACCCTGACTGATGGCGAAGTGTAGCCGGTCCTTTGGCGTAATGCACTGATGCGACGAATCTCAAAATGTGCACTTATCTGGATGCGGAAGCACTGACACGTCTCGTGGCTGTCAGAACTCCTCCCCGAACGTGTCGTTCGAGTCGTTCGTGAAGGAGGACCTGGACAGTCTGCCGCCCAATCAGCGCCGCAAGCGAATCCGGCAGAAGTTGGACGAGATCACCTCCAAGATCAACCAGGAGACGGCTACACGGTTAGTGGGCGGTGGTGGAAGGCACCGGGGCGCACCGAGACGGATCGACCAGATGACTAGTAATCAGGGCAGCGATCACGCAGTGGTGGGACGTTGACAGGTGGTCTCGTGCTACATGAGGCACCGGCAGATAGATACAGGGCGCAGCGAAGAGCCAGGAGACGGCTGAGTGACAAGGAACTGACAAGTCAACAATGACAGTGTTATTCGCAGTCCAAGGTGCTATTTGGAGGTCAAAGTCTGGCTGGCGGCCAATTTAATGGTGAACATATGGCTGGTTAGCAACTGGGAGGACGTCAATGCATTCACAAATAGCTATTAAGCGTCGCTAAGACCCACAGGCGCACTGAGCGCAGCCTTGTCCGCTGGCCGTAAGTCGGCTGATGTTATCAGGCAGCGCCGCGCAGAACCCGTCCCTTGTTTGCGTGTTCGAATGGCAACGCCGTGCACTGTGATAATCGCCTGAAACGTTGAGGAAAACAGGGGAACGTTTAGTCACGTGAGTGGCGTGCGGTCGTTGTGGCCTGGCCTTGTGAGTCGGCTGTCGACCCGGCGGTGCCGGTAATCACATCGGACGCGTGGTGACGAATATCGTGCCGAGACCGCCCAGACGGTGTACCGTGCGCGTGTCGACCTCCGCTCTGTACTGCGGGGCGGCGGGGTTTTCTAGCGCTGGGAGCACCCAGACGCGTACCACGCTGCGTGGATCGTCAGTGAACTGTGACGTTGAATACTTCTGCGTGCACGTTTGCCGTTCTACTCGAGAGCTGTTAGACACGCCATGTTGTGGGCGTCGCTGTCGCTTTTCACGCTGCACCGACGACGGGTAGAGGGGGGTGGGTCGTGGTGACGTGAATGAGATGTGCGATGGTGAACTGTGGCGCTCTGTAGGGACGACCAGATGGTTAAGAGCGTGTGCGGGGACAATTGATTGCCGTGTGCATGGGTACTGCCTGATAAAGATGGCCGGGTATGCCGGCAACGGCCTGCAACGTCTCTATAGAGGGGCGCGGGTTAATAACGGCGATGGTGGGGTATGATAATAATCTGCGACGTTTCGCTGCAGGTATGGCCTGATGAGGATCAGAGAGTATACAGCGATAACCTGTGGCTGTTTGTGCGCAGGGACGGCCTGATGAAGATGAAGGGCGTGTACGAGGGTAACCCGGCGCTGGGGGACCCGCTGACCATCGAGACTCAGCTGCGGGAGAACACGCTGCGGCTGGAGAGGCTGCGCTGCGAGCTGCACAAGTACCAGAGGCGAGTGTTGGCCGGCCGTGCCGGAGTGTGACGCCGCACCCCCGGTGTGGAGCGTGCACGACGGTGCCGATGACTGGACGGTGGCGTGCTGACCGGCTTCTGCGTCGGTGGGGGCTCGGTGTGACGTATATGGCGGCAGCGCTTGGTGGCCAGTCGCCACCCGGCTAGGACCCGGACGCCGGTCGTGTATGGGGGCTCGGTGTGACGTATATGGCGGCAGCGCCTGGTGGCCAGTTGCCACCCGGCTAGGAGCCGGACGCCGGTCGTGTGTGGGGGTTCGGTGTGACGTATATGGCGGCAGCGCTTGGTGGCCAGTCGCCACCCGGCTAGGACCCGGACGCCGGTCGTGTGTGGGGGCTCGGTGTGACGTATATGGCGGCAGCGCCTGGTGGCCAGTCGCCACCCGGCTAGGAGCCGGACGCCGGTCGTGTGTGGGGGCTCGGTGTGACGTATATGGCAGCAGCGCCTGGTGGCCAGTCACCACCCGGCTAGGACCCGGACGTCGGTCGTGTGTGGGGGCTCGGTATGACGTATATGGCGGCAGCGCTTGGTGGCCAGTCGCCACCCGGCTAGGACCCGGACGCCGGTCGTGGGTGGGGACTTGGTCTGGACGCGTGTGTGACGTGTGACGGTGGCCGAACATCACCGCTGCCGTCCAAAGGCAAAAGGACTTGAGTGTCATTTTTGTGGAAATGAGTGTTTAATCATTCCAATCGTCGCGGAGACACCTATCTTCTCCCAAAATACGTCTTTTCAAGGATGATTTTAGGCGAGCCTTGAACGCATTTAGTTTTTCATCAACACGTATCTAAAAATTGACCTCACTTTCTCAAGAATGAGAACGCTTGCGTGCAATATAAGACATTTGTCGTTTTAGTCATTCTACAATGGCATAAAGACGTATTTTGAAGAATGCGTCCCATACAATTTTACATGATTCTCCAAAAATATGATCCAGTTGGATTTAAATGCAAGGGACTAAGACTTCTAACTTGTGTTGGTCACTCAATACTGCACACTCTGCAGCTAACCAAGCCTGAGAGCAATTATGATAAAGTTATGTTTTTGCGCAAGTCGTGCATACCTTCTGGGAAAAGGTTGCATCACACAGAGGTACATCTTTCTGCCTCAGTTTTCAGTAATAGACCTTTACCTTAGGCTTAACATTAGCTTTCACTACAAAAAGGAAAAGCAAAAATGCATTTCCTACGTTCTTCCGCACAAAGTATGCATATCGTGAACAAGAAGGAAAAAATGTCATGAGAAAGTGTTATCGAAACCCGTTCGAATGGGATATGGTAACTAATACCTTCTTGTTCTACTAGTATATGAGAAAACGGCAAGTATAAAAGGAGCTCTCCTAAAAATGTTCAAAATCCGGGATGTGTTCTTTTGCCTTTGGACAGCGATCCGGTGCGTCGTCCCCAGGATGAATTCTTATCATTCGGTGCCACAACTTGGCAAACCCGCAATGCCACATCTGCCGACAGCCAGTTTTCCTCTTGTGTACCGGCACTCGCGGAGGGAGTGTCGGTGCGATTTCATTGTTTGTTTGTTTTTATTCCATCTTCTGTCGAAGGGATTTAATTTTTACTACAATGAATTTCGGCGACATCAGGGGTGCATTCGGAGAGACGGTAAAGATTCCTTGCTCTGTGCGTAACAGCTAACGTCATACCCGAACTATTTTGCGCGTTTTGGTCTTTGCAGCGAACCGAACGGCATATAACCTTAGTGACGTCGCATAGAATCTAGGCCGAACGCATGGAATCTTTTTGCCCGTTCTTGGTACAAGTTAGACAGGTGCAGTAGTTCGAAATGTGAGCTTTGCGTGAGAAGCAAACATAATTCTTGAAAACATTTCTGGGTGCATGTCAATCCTTAATATCTTTATCGTGGTAAGCTACTTATCAATAAAAACAAGTCGGACATACCTAGGTCGGGCGAAATGAACACTATAAAGAGTCTACCCGTGTATTGTATTAGACGTAAATCAATAGTCCAGCATGAAGCTCTATATCAGAACGTCCACCAAGCGCCGCACCAGTGCAGTGGCCGCCCGCCCGCAAGAACGAGCTCTCGTGGAGTTGGTGGTTATTTGGTTTTAAGAGCACATAGACTGTGTTGGCCATACAGCGCACATGATCTCGTGGAATTTGTCACCCTCTTCTGTCTGCCTGTGCAGGGTGTAGGGTATAGTAGACTAGTCATAGAATGCAATATCTCAAAGTGTAGTTGAGCGTTAGAGCCGAATAAATTAACAGTGGAATTGGAGATGACAGAATGAGAACGATTAACACAATGTATAGGAATGTCGTGGTAAATGTTTGACTGTAAATATTAGCTTATGGATGCACAATTGTGTGCTTTCTTTTGTCTGAACAGTTATTGTCGACAATCTTTCACGATTGTAAACAAAATGATTTGCCCGCTGCGAACACACCGATAAAATATTCTAGCTGACGTCACACAGAATATAATAATCTGCGTCCGCCCCGGACACAGCGCAGTTCTCGGCGTCACGAGTCGCAGACGCGCCGGGCGCTATGTACGTCGCTTACGGTGAGGCGCCGTGCACGGTGCATCGCATGCGACCGTGCCTGGTGGGAGTGACGACCGTTAGCCATTCGCGATGTGATTAGGACACGATTGGTACGGGCCACGAGTGTCGCAGCTGACACTGCAATTGCTACGGACTACGTAAACGATCAACTCACGACGCTTTGGCCGATCCACCCGAGTAAAATCGGCACGGCCTTGCGATGTTGTTTGACGTTTCAGAGGCGATAACCAGAAATGGATCATATTCCTATTGTCGCGGCCGAACGGCGCGTGTCCAAAGCCAGCCATGCAGCGGTCTTGAATTGCATCACGTGCACGGCTGCGACTGGAGGCAGGCGGGCCGGCCTACCTTTGGCCGCTGTGTTGTTGTGGGTCCGCGCTGGCACGCACCTGCCGCCGCCGTGAGGTGACGGCCGCCGACCGCCCCTCCACAGGCTACTGGACACCAACGGCCAAAGGTCGAGCCTCAGCGAGCCGGAGGGCAACATGAGTCGGTCGGCGAGCGACTCGTCCGTCAACCAGCCGAGTGCGGCGCCGTCGGCCGCCTCCTCGTCGGGCGCGGCGCGCGACTCGGCGCCGCCCGCCTCGCTGCCTAGTCACATGTGAGTGGACCGGCCGACCCGCCCCCTGCCTAGTCACATGTGAGTGGACCGGCCGACCCGCCCCCTGCCTAGTCACATGTAAGTGGACCGGCCGGTCCGCCCCTGCCTAGTCACATGTGAGTGGACCGGCCGACCCGCCCCCTGCCTAGTCACATGTGAGTGGACCGGCCGACCCACCCCTGCCTAGTCACATGTGAGTGGACCGGCCGACCCCCCTGCCTTGTCACATGTGGACCAGCACCCCCCTAGTAATGTGTGGACCAGCACCCGCCCGCCAGTCACATGGTGACCACCCAGTACGGACCCCAGTGGAGCGAGCGGCCAACCCGCCCCCCTAGTCACATGAGTGACCGGCCGACCCCCCGCCTAGTCACATGAGGGACCGGCCGACCCCCCCCCAGTCACATGAGACCGCCACCCCACCAGTCACATGGAGTGGACCGGCCACCTCCCGCCTAGTCACATGTGAGTGGACCGGCCGACCCGCCCGCCTAGTCACATGTGAGTGGACCGCCGACCCCCCCTGCCTAGTCACATGTGAGTGGACCAGCCACCCGCCCCTGCCTAGTCACATGAGTGACCGGCCGACCGCCCCTGCCAGTAAGCCACCCATAAGCCCCGCAGTAGCCACCCCCCCCTAGTCACATGTAGTGGACCAGCCGACCCGCCCCGCCTAGTCACATGAGTGGACCGGCCACCCCCCCGCCTAGTCACAAGTGGACCGCCGACCCCCAACACCTGCCTAGTCACATGTGAGTGGACCGGCCGATCCGCCCCTGCCTAGTCACATGTGAGTGGACCGGCCGACCCGCCCCTGCCTAGTCACATGTGAGTGGACCGGCCGACCCGCCTCTGCCTAGTCACATGTGAGTGGACCGGCCGGCCCGCCCCTGCCTAGTCACATGTGAGTGGACCGGCCGACCCGTCCCCTGCCTAGTCACATGTGAGTGGACCGGCCGGCCCGCCCCTGCCTAGTCACATGTGAGTGGACCAGCCGACCCAGTGACTTGCGAATCCCGCACCGTGTCGGTCGCACGCGATTGTCCGTCTCCGCATAGTCACTTGCATGTCTGGATCTATGAGTGGTGTAGCTTGCCAGTGAAATGTGTGCTTTACCCGCGGTACGAGAACATCAACTTGGGCCACAAAAACGTGCACCGAATTGTGTCCATGGTGTGCCGCTCTGAGATTGGAACTTCATTTAATTTGGGGACGAGTAGTCTTGGGGTAAATTTCCCGTCTCGCAATCGAAAGGTTGTGGGTTCGAGTCTCACCTGTCGCTACTTTTCGCCTGTGGCCAATCGGGGTGAGAGGTTGGCGACGCTACTTCCCTCAACGATCGACATTTCGTGAAGCCAATAACCAACCAACAGCAACTTCATTTAATTTGTATCGTTGCTTCATACGATCACGAAACGATATGTCTGTCCTCGTGGCGTTTCATCACCGTGTGCCGAGCGTGTTGCCGCTGCCTCGTGCCACTCACGACCGGTGTCCCGTCTGTGGACAGCTCGTCCAACAGCCCCGAGTCGGGTCTGGGCACGTCGCACACGTCGCTGCCCGACTCCGAGTCGGACGGCGAGCAGCACTGCCAGCCGGAGAACGGGCTCGGCCGGCACGTGGTCGACGGCGGCGAGCCCGAGCCCGAGCTGGCCTTCACCGACGACCCGCTGCCCGTGCTGGCCACCTCCAGCGCCCTCTACCCGTTCGAAGGTAGGCGTGTCGGCCACAGGCCGGGGCCGTAGTGGACTCGGATGGAGCGGGTGTGCTGAGCGCCGCGCTGTGTGTCGTGTGGTGTAGCGAAGAATGGTGGTCGGTGCCGGGGAGGTGGGTTTGCTGCAGCCGGGGAGAGGAACCCGGCGGTCATCAGCTGGCGTGTCGTTAGTCATGCGGGGCGGTGCTGGGGGGATGTTCTTGGTGCAGAAACGTCACGCTGTATCCGGAGGCCTCGTGAATTGTTTACCATCGACGCTGGCCACTGAGCAGGCCTGCCGTGCCGTTATTGGATCACCCTGTCTATTGCCGTCCGGTGTGAAGTAGTGTTGGTCAGCTTTTTTCTTGGGGATCCATCCAGTGGAGCCTCTGCTTGCCGTTAACGATGCAAATGAATATGCCTGCGCAATGATGCATTTACTATTGGTCAGATTATTACACACAGTTTGGTGACGTATGAGGAAAATAAAAAGAAGTACCCTGTAAGTTCCTCTTGTCGACAAAGACCATTTATTTTCTATCGTTCAGGATATCGATCAGAGCCAAGTATCTTGTACAAGATGGTGGTGGTTTATTTTTGCCGTTATTTGCCAAACTGAGCACACCGCACACCGACACTGGCTGGCTGGTTGGTGTCATCGAACCGCCCTCGACAGACGCGCCTGCGGCGGTGTCTGACAGTGACGTCATCGTGTGGGACGGCGACGCCTCTGACGATGACGTCACTGTCGAGAACTATGACGTGGTGCGCGTGGGCGGCTACGTGGCGCGTCGGCCGCTGCCGCCGATCGGCCGCGGTGTGGCGCTGTTCCCGTTCCAAGGTGCCGTCGGCGCGCAGCTCGATTCGTGCCCGTGTGTCCGTCCATGTGTGTGTGTGTGCGTGTGCGTGTGTGTGTGTGCTCGTGCCACTGACCGGGGCGGCGCCGGTCGGTGCCGCCGGACGCTGTCCCGTTGGACAGACAGCGGCCGCCTGGGACGGTGTGTGACGCCTGAACCCCGCCGCGGCGTCTGGCGCCGTCGTCCGCGCCCGTTTTGCCGTTTGTGCGTGCGATTTTGCGCAGCTGGGTGGTCTGTCCGGCGGTCCGATGGCCCGGTGGTCCGGCTCAGCTGGGTGGTCAGTCCGGGGGTCTGGCGGTCCGGCTCAGCTGGGTGGTCAGTCCGGCGGTCCGGCGGTCCGGCTCAGCTGGGTGGTCGGTCCGGCGGTCCGGCTCAGCTGGGTGGTCGGTCCGGCGGTCCGGCGGTCCGGCTCAGCTGGGTGGTCAGTCCGGGGGTCTGGCGGTCCGGCTCAGCTGGGTGGTCAGTCCGGCGGTCCGGCGGTCCGGCTCAGCTGGGTGGTCGGTCCGGCGGTCCGGCTCAGCTGGGTGGTCAGTCCTGCGGTCCGGCTCAGCTGGGCGGTCGGTCCGGCGGTCCGGCTCAGCTGGGTGGTCGGTCCGGCGGTCCGGCGGTCCGGCTCAGCTGGGTGGTTGGTCCGGTATTCCGGCTCAGCTGTGTGGTCGGTCCGGTATTCCGGCTCAGCTGGGTGGTCGGTCCGGTATTCCGGCTCAGCTGGGTGGTCGGTTGGGCGGTCTGGCTCAGGCCCTCATTTGTGGCCGCTTAGTGGCGTTGTACTCACGTGTTAATCATTCGTAGCGTCTCTGGCTTAGCTATACCTGCCGCAGCCTGTTATTTTATGTTCTGTTCTGAACCCTTGAGTAAGAGCACTAATTATCGTTCATAAGCCCTTGAATGACGGTACCAATTGTGGTAATACTAATGCTCATAATTTTTGGAGAGCGCAATATCACTGAGTAAGCGACACTCGTCTCAAGTTCAATCCACCACTACCAATAGAGGTTGGACTATCTGTTGCGAATAGACTATTCGCAACAGTCCGGATCTTTTCTAAATAGAGAAAAAACCAAGTATTCTACCTTCTCTACTTACAAAATATAAATGGGGTGACATATGTCGTATGGCTTTCCCTCCTTCCACCCGACATATCTGTTACTATGTACTTGATTCATATAAATGGCTTCAGAAGCTCACAAAATCGGCTATGAAAATAGCGAGTTATTCTTGTTTTTAGTTCCTCCCCACTACACCTGCATAAAGTACCTTCATCGCTGAAGAATGTGATCGCCTGTCTGGCGGCAGCACGGACTGTGACGCGCTGTGCCGTGTGTCCCACAGCGTCCAGCGAGGGCTCGATCCCAATGCAGGAGGGCGAGCTGCTGCTGGTGATCGAGCTGGACCAGGGCGACGGCTGGACCCGGGTGCGGCGGCAGCACAGCCTCGAGGAGGGCTTTGTGCCCACCGCCTACCTGCAGATCGACACGGAGCGCTGAGCGACGGCCGACCGTGGCGAGATCACCGCTCGGCGCCGGGCTCGGCCGCCGCCGACGTCAGAGGAGCGTCTATTTTTGCTCGGCCGGACGGCGTGCGGTCGCGCTGCCGCACACCGCAGGGCCGGACGGTGGCCGGCATCGGCCGCAGTACGCAGCAATCTTTCATTTAGTCGGCCTCGTGGGCGAGCCTGGCGGATATCGCTGGTGACGCGCGCCGCCGACCGGCCCCGCGCCGGTGAGGAGCCGAGTCCGGCTATGTGGCCGCGCCCCGGTCCGGCTGGTTTAGTTATTTGACAGCGACTTAATTTTACTCCTGTGCTTAGTCGGCCGGTCGGCTGCACTGCGGCCTCCGATGGAGGACGCCGCGCGCGTATGCTTATGTTGTCCTAGGAGGTGTGTGATTTTTGAACTAGTGACCACAAGCCGAGCCTGTGATGGCGAGCGTGGGGCGGTGGCCGGTGGTATCGGAGACCGGGTGCTGGAGCGGCTGTGGCCGCCGGACGCCGCCGCTGACGCCCGTGCGGCAGGCCTCGGTCCGGCGAGAGCTCGTGTGCCGGCGCGCCCGACGGGAGGAGCGGGCCGACCGGCTCTGCCGGGTGTACAGCCCGCCAGTTGGAGCTGGCGTTGCCCCGGCAAGCCTTATGTGTTGGCCGGCCGTGCGGCCCCGCCCAGTCACCCGGTCCGGCGCACTCGTCACAGCGCGAGGTCGCCGGGCCGACAATGTTCAAAGGCTGGACCTCGCTCTAGGTGTAGATTTTAAGTGCAAACCAAGTATTGCCAAACTTTATTTGAGAACTGCGCGCGCACGGTTGAGGCAAAGACAATGAGATCTGGGATGAGTGGTGCTAGTGGTTCCCTGCGGTCTACGGCGCTAGGCCGAGCAAATCTCAGCAATTTTCTGCGCGTTGGATGCGTGCCGGCGGTTACACCGCGAACGTACAGTCGGTTGAGCCCGCGCTGTGGTCAGGCGGCGAACCTGCGTGTTTACGGCACGAACTCTGGGTGCGATCTACAGCACTGAGGTGCGCTGCGCGAGGTTTGTTGGGCCGTGCGGTGTCACCGTCACCGTCTGTGAGCGGACACGGCGGCCGTCCTGTCCTGTGTCGTGCGCACCGGCCTGACCTGGTGCGGGCCCTGCCTGTCGCCGCTCTCCGCTCATCATTCCGTGCGCAAGCCCTGTCCGACTGTTGTGTGCCGTGTCGACCCAGCGTCTGCTGTCGCGGCGGTGCCCTGAGCTCATCCCGCCGGGCGGCCAGCGCCGCCTGTCCGTCGGTCGTGGCCGGAGACCCGCGGCGCTGTCGTCCGCTTCCTACGTGCAGCGTGTTGGTGAATGTGCGTGCCCGTCCGTGGTCAAACGTCGTAACTAGCATATTTATCACTGGATCGCATTTACCATCACTCAATACAGAGTACTACCGTATCAGCGGCAGTCTGGCGCTGTTTTCAGTTGGAGACGAGTGTGATTGTGTCATGTGAGCGACACTGGGCCGATCTTGGTCGCCATGGCGACAGTCGGAGACAAGTGCGGCTGTGTCATGCTGAGCCGATCCTGGTCGCCCCGGACTGGTGTGGCAGCAGCCCAGCTAGCCCCGCTGCGTGTTTCGGTGCGCTGGCCGTCTCCGCCATACGCCGTGACGGTGATCGTCGCTAAAGCACACATGTATTGGTCTGTTCGCCACGCAAGTCGACGCGTCCCCGTAATGTCGGCTTCGATATGGCATCCACCTACGGTTTTGGAGATCATCTGTACACAATGCGTCTGGAAGTCTGACTAAGGCTATCGCGGACGACGGCCGCGCGCAGTATAAACTTCGCCCGCCATACCCTGCATGGTACAAAACTAGAGCAAAACACAACCCACGGTTCACAAACGCATGGTATCATACGCTCCATACCATCAATACTAGCGCATTCAAGCCACACGATGAGTGTCTCGTACGTTCACTCGACACGCAATTATCTCGATTACATCACAATGAATGGATCCAGGATAATTTCACCGGACAGCTACCGCTCGGTACTGCAGTATGTCAAACTGCGCCTGGCACGTGCTACGGCCACCCACGTCCCGCCGCTACACACCACAGTACCATTTTGATTCGTTTCGATCCACACATGATAATGAACGCATATGTACAACGGATCGCCCATGAATTAACAGTGTAATGACTAGCAGAGCTTGCCCTGGACTCCACCGTTGGCACGAAAGTCGTCGGGCGGCGCGAGAGCTCATGAACCGCCGTTCGGTATTGTGTTGTCGAGTTCGTCCGGCGAGACCCGCTTGCCGCAGTCCAGTGCGAAGCTGAGCAAGTCCGCCTGCAGCGACAGCAGGCTGGTGCGATCGACGTCCTGGCGCTCCGACAGTGCTGCCATCTCTTGCTTAACCTGCCAACCAGAGCGGCAAGTGGTCAGCATTTCTGCCAGCCGCCAGGATCGCAGCTCGCATCAATCGCCGCCGTTGAACGCGAGCGTGGCGCCCGTTCAGGTGCACTGGCTGGTGTCAAAACGTTTGCGGTAGGTTTTTCCACAGTTTTGACAGCGAGGTAGTTGACAGTAATTGTGATTGCGTGGCATGGTATGCTCACACCAAGAGAAGCACACTGGCGGGATGGCATGAACGGAAGGCTATGGGACTCAAGTTTGGCTGCGTGCCTTGTTAACAGTCATTTTCAGTGCTGTTAGTTTTAGTATCTGATGTGACCAGCAACACATGTCGACATGCCGGCACGTTCGGAGCCACGTCCATTCGTCCCGCCCCACCCGACACCGCATCCTGGTTATCGTTCTCTCATTACCACTTCACCTTCATCGCATAGCCCCGAAATGGTCAGTGCCGACCGGGAAGTCCGATCCAAACGCAAAGCCGGACCGGTGCGCATGCACTCGTGCGGCACCGTCGTGCGCGGTCGGCCGGGCGGTACCTTTTTCCTGAGGGCGGGCAGCTGCCTCTGCTCGTCTTTGAGCTGGCTGACGGTGCCCGTCAGCTGGTCGCTGCCGACGTCGAGTCGCGCCAGGTCGCGGCGCAGCTCGGCTACCTGGTCGGATGTCTTGGTCTCCAGCTGCTCCACCTGGCGCATCAGCTGTCGGGTGGACGTCTGCACCTCTCGCAGACCGTCGCGCCTGCGGAGCGACGCCCTGGTCAGACGGCCGGCCGACAGCACGAGCGCGGCGGGTGTTGCCGTGGTGGGGAGGACGTGCGGCGCCAGTGTTTGCCGCTCAAACTTGTTTTTCGTCGCTCACACGGACGGGCCAGAAGGGGGTGGCCAGGTGATGCGCCACGTGTGGCGCGATAACAGTCCGCGCGCATTTGGAACCGCCGTGTATGCCGCAATGGTGGATGTGACGTATGAACGGTGCATCATTTTCGACGTGTTGCGTCCATTTTTCTACTTATTGTGGCACCAATAGGCAAGGGTTCGCGCACTTTTTAGGGTACCGTTTTAAGAGCTGTGGGTCGTGTAGAGCCTGCGTCTTAAGTCATAAAGTCATAAAGTCATAAAGTGTTAAGGCTTAATAAGGGCCACAAGGGCCCATCTGGGTCAAGCCTGTCTAGAAGATATTAGAAAGTACATGTTCACACCTATCAATTCCAAACCCATGCAATCCCTCCACCTGTGCCACCACAGCCAATCTCATCAGTATGACATCGCAAAGGAAGTTGCCAATATCCCATGCATCACAAGTTAGAATTCAAAAACAACATTTTCCTGTCTAAAAAATTTATCCACCCTACTTTTAAAGACATTCAATGAGGGACTCCCCACTGCATCAGCAGGCAGCCTATTCCATTGGTCAACAACCCTGACGAAGACCTGTTGTCGTTTAACTGTCCTGCACCTCATTTTGTCTAACCTGAATTGATGACCCCTATGGGATACTCTAAACTGCAGAGCATCATTCAAATTGACCTGATCTAGCCCTCTAACAATTTTGTACATTTCAATCATGTCTCCCCTTAATCTCCTATACTTGAGTGAGTACATATCTAATGCATTAAGCCTTTCTCCATATTCTAAGTTACTTAATCCACTGACGAGTCTAGTGGCTTTGCGCTGGACTCTTTCTAACATATCTATATCCTTTTCTAGGTAGGGGCTCCATGCTTGTACAGAGTACTCCAAGTGGGGCCGCACATATGCTAAGTACAGCTTTTTCATGACTTCCCTGCTCTTATATTTCACACTTCTATTAATGAGTCCCAGCATTCTGAGTGCCCTGTTTCTAGCTGAGATACATTGTTTTTCTGCTTTAAGGTCTTTTGAGACCAACACACCTAAGTCCCTTTCCTCTTCAATAACATCCAGTTCCCTCCCTCCCATTTTATAACTGAATGTCTCGCCTGCAGACCCTATATGCATAACTTGATGCAGACCCTATATGTCTTGATGTTCATCTCACCTGGAATGTGGCATGGCCGCACATCCCGAAATTGTAAAATTGAAATCTGGTTCAGGGAGCGTTTACCACCTCCCCTCCTTTGAGGGCCAGCAACCTTAGCATAAAGCACTTGTATGCATTGAAGCTTGAATTGACGTACTTAATGCTACAATCAATTTTAATGTACCCATATTTCCCATCAATCCACAAACACATGTCAAATATAACATTTTGAACAAGACAATATAAAAGCTTCCAGATATATGTTGCGGAAAAGAATGCGTAAATAGATAGCTTCCTGTATACCTAGCCATCAAATTAGCTTCATGTATACCTAGCCATCAATTTGTATTATTTTGCACCCTTCCCACCCACGTCTTCTCCGCTTCAAATTATCATTCACTCCGCCCCACCCTCCCCCCTCACATACACACTCAGCGAAATCAGCCAGGGGATCGGTTGCGATGTGATATCTCCACCAAGTCTAAGACCTTGCTGGATTGTGACGCGCTGCGAGTCTGGCGGCCGTGACGTACCCGCTGGTGACGTTGAGCTGCCACGCGATCTCCTGCCTCTGCCGGTCGGCGAGTCTCAGCTGCTCCGAGACGGTCTCCTGCTGCAGCACGGCCGCCGAGTGGCCGGCCTGCAGTGACGTCACGTTCCGCTTCGCCGCTTGCAGCTCGGTGTCCAGCAGCAGCTGCTTCTTGTACACCACGTCTATCACGTGCTCCAGCGCATGCAGCTGGAACGAGCTGCGCCCGCTGTGGCCGCGATGGTGGCGCCTCCGGTGGTGGCTTCGCGGACTGCTCGTCGAGTGGTGCGTGTTGTTCGGCACTGGTACGAACAGCAGCTCCTGGCGCAGAGTCGATACCTGGCCGGAGAAGAAAACGATATTGGTCTCGGCGGAATATAAAACGAGTCCCGCAAAGTCCTAGCATGAAGACATGCAAACGACCGATAAATATTCCCACAAACGAAGTGAAAAACGGAGGAGTCGTCTGGGAGTTTAACGGAGGTAGTTGAAAAAATATGATGAAATGGAGCACGTAATGGACCCATGCCAAGGTGTATCTTTCCAAATATCTTGGTTGGTACACATATGCTTGTCGCTATACAGGACCGACGAGGAAGCGAGAAGATACATATAAATAATTCAGTGGAGGAGACGATGGTATCATTACGCACCTTGTGAGTGCACGAGCGGACTTCTGGGTGCACAAAGTTGGGCTCTGAATGCATGCACACCGACAAAGAGACATAGCGTTACGCCACTGAGGTAACTTTTCCGGGGAGCCGGCGCAGCATGAAGATTGAGACGTTGTCCATATGTCATTCGTGATTCGTTAGCTCCCGCGTCGAGTCTTTGCCAGTACAATCTAGATTGGTGAACCACATCGGTGGCAAGATAACTTGATGATGAAATCATGGGGGCTTCGCACGGTCTGTTTGCACTTCAGTGGCGGGAGATTCCTAATATTTTTGTTAGAATACCCCCGAATGAAATCCAATGACAACGCAGCTCGGTCGTTTCACAATAAGAGAAGGCGAATGAGACGACAGTCCAAATTGATTACGCTGGTCAGGCAAGACGATATCATCAAGGTACTTCAAGAGTTCTGCATACGTGAACGTTGCTATTTGCATTCTGATGTGACCTACATAGTGCACTCGCGAACACCGGCACCGGCTCCGTCCCACACATTCAACACGCGCCACAGAAGGTACAACGGCTGACGCGACGCCGATTTCCCACAGAAAGAGCATCCGCCGACTATATCCTATTTCGTCGGGACTGCATGTTTACCTAGTCGACATCCACGGGGGGGATATTCTCAGCACACCCTGTAATCTTATCCGAGTGGCCCTGATTTAGCGCCGCGCGGCTGAATGGCAGCCGACCTGGCTGCTCTGTCGCGGCGGCTGTGATTCAGCGGCCGGCCGGCCGTCTTTCCCAGCCGTGTTTGATTATCCGCCGTGCGACTGTTTGCTGTTCGATAGCAGCCGTCTGCGGCGGGCGGACACCGCCACGCCTGTCACAAAGGTGTGTACACAGCTGCCCTCCCGGCCATAGAGGTCGCCACAGCCCGGCCAACGCGCCATCGCGGCCATCTGCGTCCGCCCCGCGCTGTACGGCGAGGGGTGGTCCGCAACCCACCGCCTGGCGAGGGATGTTGGTCCGCGACCCACCGTCCGGCGGGGGGTGGTCTGCGACCCACCGTCCGGCGAGGGGTGTTGGTCCGCGACCCACCGCCCGGCGAAAGGGAGGGGTGTTGGTCCGCAACCCACCGCCTGGCGAGGGGTGTTGGTCCGCGACCCACCGTCCGGCGGGGGGTAGTCTGCGACCCACCGTCCGGCGGGGGTAGTCTGCGACCCACCGTCCGGCGGGGGGTGGTCCGCAACCCACCGCCTGGCGAGGGGTGTTGGTCCGCGACCCACCGCCTGGCGAGGGATGTTGGTCCGCGACCCACCGTCCGGCGGGGGGGTGGTCTGCGACCCACCGTCCGGCGAGGGTGTTGGTCTGCGACCCACCGTCCGGCGGGGGTGTGGTCCGCGACCCACCGTCCGGCGGGGGGTGGTCCGCGACCCACCGTCCGGCGAGGGGTGGTCTGCGACCCACCGTCCGGCGGGGGTGGTCCGCGACCCACCGCCTGGCGAGGGGTGTTGGTCCGCGACCCACCGTCCGGCGGGGGTGGTCCGCGACCCACCGCCTGGCGAGGGGTGGTCCGCGACCCACCGCCTGGCGAGGGGTGTTGGTCCGCGACCCACCGTCCGGCGGGGGGTAGTCTGCGACCCACCGCCCGGCGAGGGGTGGTCCGCGACCCACCGCCTGGCGAGGGATGTTGGTCCGCGACCCACCGTCCGGCGGGGGGTGGTCCGCAACCCACCGCCTGGCGAGGGGTGTTGGTCCGCGACCCACCGCCTGGCGAGGGGTGTTGGTCCGCGACCCACCGTCCGGCGGGGGGTGGTCCGCAACCCACCGCCTGGCGAGGGGTGTTGGTCTGCGACCCACCGTCCGGCGGGGGTAGTCTGCGACCCACCGTCCGGCGGGGGTAGTCCGCGACCCACCGTCCGGCGGGGGTAGTCTGCGACCCACCGTCCGGCGGGGGTAGTCCGCGACCCACCGTCCGGCGAGGGGTGGTCCGCAACCCACCGTCCGGCGAGGGGTGTTGGTCTGCGACCCACCGTCCGGCGGGGGTAGGTCTGCGACCCACCGTCCGGCGGGGGTAGTCTGCGACCCACCGTCCGGCGGGGGTAGTCCGCGAACCCACCGTCTGGCGGGGGTGTTGGTCCGCGACCCACCGTCCGGCGGGGGGTAGTCTGCGACCCACCGTCCGGCGGGGGTAGTCTGCGACCCACCGTCCGGCGGGGGGTAGTCTGCGACCCACCGTCCGGCGGGGGGTAGTCTGCGACCCACCGTCCGGCGGGGGTGGTCCGCGACCCACCGTCCGGCGAGGGGTGTAGTCTGCGACCCACCGCCTGGCGGGGGTAGTCTGCGACCCACCGTCCGGCGGGGGGTAGTCTGCGACCCACCGTCCGGCGGGGGTAGTCTGCGACCCACCGTCCGGCGGGGGTAGTCTGCGACCCACCGTCCGGCGGGGGTAGTCTGCGACCCACCGTCCGGTGGGGGGTAGTCTGCGACCCACCGTCCGGCGGGGGGTAGTCTGCGACCCACCGTCCGGTGGGGGTAGTCTGCGACCCACCGCCCTGCCTGCTCCTCACGTGAGACCATGTCACGGCCTACCGGCGTACCTCGCATATTGTTGTGACTCATGTCCCTCCATTCGCTATACTGTGCCCGGATGATCCAACGTGACCTTTCATCGAGCATCGAACACTACCCTGTGATATCTTCCCGCGCTCTCCCGTGGATTGCAGTCCGCTTGACATAGGATATAACACCGAAATTGTGGCGAACATTCAGCCCCGGTCAAATACTTCAGCATTGCTACGGGAATATTAGTTTCGGACTTTGTCAAGTATTTCAATTGCATTTTTCCTCGCTTACAAACAAGGAAATATCACCCGAATACAATTGATATTTTCGTGTAGCCAGTACCTTAATAAAATTATCAATACCGGACCCTGACCCCAATATACAGGTGCGGAGTGTCTGCATATGACATCTTAACGCTCCGCACATCAGGTACGACGTCCATGCCCAGTTCAAACATGACACATTGGCTGCAACACGAGTCGCAACATCCTGGAATGACTACCCATGGGTGCACTTAAGTGCACGAGCGTATCCATAGCTATGCATTTGCACCAGGCACACTCCATAACCATGCATTTGCACCGGACACACTCCATAGCCATGCATTTGCACCGGGCACACTCCATAGCCATGCATTTGAACCGGGCACACGTTCATCGGCTCGCGAGGACCAAGTTCTTCATTTTTTAGTTATTTTATTGGATGTAGATCATCGTCTCGAGGAGACACTGGATTATGGACGAAGATACACCAATGCAACTGATGCTGATAATAATGAAGGAGTCACGTGTGGTGGCACCATGTTACTGTTACCGTGCCAGCTGCCCTATATATGGTCACCATCGCACACCGATCCCCGTGTCAACTGGGTACCTCCCGCCACAGGGTTGATCCGCATAGACTGTCGAGCTTGACTTGAGCCTGGGCCGCCGGCTCCTCCCAGCCAGGGAGCCGCCAGGCCGTTCCACCCGCCAAATTCCGGGCCGGAGCGCATTGTGCGCGCCATAATGTGGCCACTCTGGGGTTTCTGCGTGGCCGGGTCGCCTCAATAAGGCGCCGAGCGCTCTGTTGCTGCCAGTCGCTGACGCTCTCCGCCGCGCCCGGGCCGTAAACAGGACCCGGCCGCGCGCACCTGCCCGCCTCACCGGGTCTGTCGGACTGTCGGAGTGGTGTCGGGGTAGTGTTGGGATAGTGTCGGGGTGATGGCGGGGCTTTATGCAGTGTCGAGGCGGTATCGGGGCAGCGCCGAGGAAGTGTTGAGACAGTGTCGGGGCAGTGTCGGGACAGTGTCGGGGCAGTGTCGGGACAGTGTCAGGACAGTGTCGGGACAGTGCCGGGGCAGTGTCGGGACAATGTTGGTGCAATTCTAGGGTGGTGTGGTGGTGTCGGGGCAGTGTCGGGACTGTTACGAATTACAACCAAATGAGAGTTCGATATTATCGATTGTATTCCAGTCTTCAGGCGACGAACAACAGCTCCTCTGCCTGCCGCGGCAGAAGCACAACACAGAGCGGCGGTAACGCCCAGAACGACAACGAAATCGAGTCGTTAGCTTCTAGAATATACGGTCAGCTGAACAACAGCTGATTATTTATACCGGTCGCATATGATACCATATCACACAACAAAAAAAAACTATTTTCGCAACAGGGACAATGTTGGTGCAATGTTGATGCAATGTCGGGGTGGTGTCGGGGAAATGCTTGCGCAGTGTCGGGGCGGTATCGGGGCAACGCTAGTGTAGTGTCGTAGTGGTGTCGGGCAATGTTTGTGCAGTGCTTCGGCGGTGTCGAGGGCAGCGGCGGGGCAATGTCAGGACAGTGCCGGGGCAATGCTAGGGCAGCGGCGGGGCAATGCCGGGACAGTGTCGGGGCAATGTCGGGGCAATTCTAGGGCAGCGTCGAGCAGTGTCGGGGTAATGCCAGGGCAGTGTCGGGGCAGTGTCTGGGCAGTGTCAGGGCAGTGTCGGGGAATGCTAAGGCAGCGGCGGGGCAGTGCTGGGACAGTGCCGGGGTAATGCCAGGACAGTGCCAGGGAAATGCTAGGGCAGCGGCGGGGCAATGCCAGGACAGTGTCGGGGCACTGTCAGAACAGTGTCGGGGCAATGTCGGGGCAATTCTAGGGCAGCGTCGAGCAGTGTCGGGGTAATGCCAGGGCAGTGTCGGGGCAGTGTCTGGGCAGGTTCGGGGCAGTCGGACAGGTCGACAGATGCCGGACAGTCAGCTGGCCTCCTGGTCAGGTGGCCGGGGCGTGTACGGCGCGTCACGGCCGGATCGTGTGGCTCGTCTGGCTGCCGGGAGAGGCCAGGGCGGCGCTTAATCAGCGGCCGGCCGGCCGGCCGCCACCTGCCCTGCCGAGACACCGCCCGAGGTCAGGTCCGGGCGGCAGCTGCTCACCGGACGGCTCACCCGCTCACTGCGCCACCTGTCCCTCGGCTGACCGGCGGCCGGCCGCCGCTCAAATCCGGCCGCCGTGTCCACTGTCGCTCGTCCTGGACGGGTCGCCTGACCTGGCCGGTCATGCTGGCCCGTCCCGTCCGGCCGGTCCAACTCGCACTGAGCTATCCCACACAGCTGGCGCCAGCGTGCTCGGGCGCACAATTGGCCCGTCTGTACCGACGCCCGAACTTCCACGTAACCGGCTCCAGTACTGTCGATTTTGATCGAACCAGTCTTAGCCGCACTGGAACTGCTTCCAATTTCAGGTAACAACTGCCCATCCACGCGTAGCGGTTCCCAGAACCTCCCGCCGCTACTGCGCCCGACGATCCGTCCCGTAGCATTGTAGCTGCCGGAGCCCGCATGTCTCCAGTGGCGGAGATGACGTCTCCCGTGGAGGAATACGAGACGCGTAATCCGGTAATGCCGCCACTGTGGCAGCCGAGGTGTTCCCGCAGGATATTGGCTATCACTGTGGGGGCGGGGGGGGGAGGTGGGGGAGGCGGTGCATGTCCGACATACGCTCATTTCCTTCCACTCGAGTTGCACCATGGGTTGGTGTCGGCCTCAGAGGCACGCGGCCAGGCCGGGAGAAAGTCCGCCCAGAAGTGTTGCCCGGTCCGTGTGTCCTTCCCATGGTCAGCTGGCGGAATGTTCCCCGCTCCAAGTTTTTGGACCATGCCTACACCACTCGAATGCGTTTACTGAGTCCCCTACTTCATAGGCTACGCCGTACATGTGTCAGTTCACCACCCCTTACGCCAACGCCGTCCATGTGTCAGTTCACCACCCCTTACGCCTACGCCGTCCCTGTCAGTTCACCACCCCTTACGCCAACACAGTCCCTGCGTAAGTTCACCACCCCTTACGCCTACATCGTCCATGTGTCAGTTCACCACCCCTTACGCCTACACCGTCCATGTATCAGTTCACCACCTCTTACGCCTACACCGTCGATGTGTCAGTTCACCACCACTTACGCCTGCACCGTCCATGTGCCAGTTCACCACCCCTTACGCCTACACCGTCGATGTGCCAGTTCACCACCCCTTACGCCTACACCGCCTTGCGCTGGCCGCCAGTCGACTGAGGACAGCCTGAGGCCGGTGTCGGTGTCGCGGGCCGTCAGTTTGTTGGACGCCTATTCCACGCAGGACGTTAAACAGCGCTGTCTGCACCGTGCACCGGGAAAATGTATGGGAACACACGTCTGCGCCACCACAGTCACGATCGTAAATTAGCGGCGAGTGCGACGCGAGGTGAGTGTCGCTGGCGCCCGGCTGTAATCTCAGTCGCAGCCACGTCCCGGAAGAAAGGCAATCTTGCGTAGCCCATGGGCTATTTGAGTGCAAAATAATCGGCTGCATTCTCACTGGCTGTGTAATTAAGTCGCCATGCATAACTCATCAGCATAAATGTGGAGAACATGGCGTCCGGTAAGCAATTTTACCGCAAATTAAATACAGGAATTGGGCCACGCCGTTTCATAATGGGGAAATTTGAGCCGAATGTCAAGTGGAGTGTGCATTCGCAGCTGCCCGCGCTCGGGCTACCATTTCAAGCCTAGTTACGGGCCACAGTAGGAGATCGATGGCGGGCAGTTGCGGTGGCTATACAGCGTCTTCACAGCATCCGACACGGGCCTCGTCGGCGAGCTCCCTGCACCGGGGGCGGGCCGACAGAAGAGGCGGCACGAACGGCACAAAGGCGCGCGCCGGTCCGGGCGGAGCGGCGCGCCGGCCGGCCGACAGATGGGTTGGCTGCGCCACTCGCGGCCCATTGAGCGGCCGTGTCGGCTTTGTGACGGCGACACCTGGGCGCGGCGGCTCTGCGGTCGGCGGGGCGCGCGTCTTTTCACGCCGGTCATCCGGTGGGGTCCGCGTCGGGACGACACGACCCTCCCCCCCCATCACGACCGCCACCACCGCTGGCAGAGCACGGCCGGTGGGAATGTGTCGAGCGGTCTGACGAGCCCAGCGCGGTCGACTCACAGCCGGGTCGGGTCCGTTCCCGGAGCGAGACACTCCTCGTCGAGTCGGGTCTGACCCCGGAGCGGGACACTCCTCGTTGGGCCGGGCCGGTTCCCGGAGCGGGACACTCCTCGTTGGGTCGGGTCTGACCCCGGAGCGGGACACTCCTCGTTGGGCCGGGCCGGTCCCCGGAGCGGGACACTCCTCGTTGGGCCGGGCCGGTCCCCGGAGCGAGACACTCCTCGTTGGGTCGGGTCTGACCCCGGAGCGGGACACTCCTCGTTGGGCCGGGCCGGTCCCCGGAGCGGGACACTCCCCAGCTCCGTTCCCCGCGCCGGCATCTCGCCGTAATTGGCTCGGGCAGGGACGGTGGCGGCGCGCCGCGGCACACCGCGCCCCACTGTGCCCGCCCTCCGACGTGACGCCGACCCTCTCGGTCACGTGACTGTCGACTGCCGGCCTCGGCAGCTGGGCGCCCGCGAGGCGTCAGCCGGCCCTCACCAGGGATGAGGGCTCGGCAGCGATGAGGGCAGGGGATGTGTGGGGGGGGGGAGAGAAACACGTGAGCCATTTCGCGCCTGACTGGCAACATATGGTGGCCGCCGAAGTTTTTCCAATGGCACATCTACCGATAATTGATAGAATTCGAAGTTTTTTCTTTTCTTTTCGGAACGAGTTCTGAACAGAAGCCGTCGACAGACCGCCAGATGGCTGGACGACTTTTTGCGTGGTCCAGAACACGCCGGGAAATTACTGAGGCGGTCACTAGAGTCCGTGTCAGTCAAAAGATAACTCATCCAACGTCCATAGCAATCATCTCGACAGCACTAAAATGCTAGGCGAGCCGAGGGTCTCCGCACGGCCGCCACGCAGGTGTCGCCGCAACGAACATCGCCGCCACTAATGCTTCTGGGACGGAGCGCAACTGCTTCACACCTGGCCTTTCACGTCACGTTCCCAAGCGCAGTGCTAAAATCAAGAGCATGGGAGGGGCGCACCCCATTTGTCTACCACTGTGGACGTTTCTGACTAAGGTGGGACCTTGAAGTCCTGCTCAGGATGACTTATGCACTGCCTGGCAACACATGCAAGTCAACCATCAGTGAATCAACATCTTCTTGCAAAGGAACCGAGGGCAATCGTCGACTGTTAGGGCTTAGGAGCGGGCCGACAGAGACAGCATATGACGCCACAGGAGAGCAGCGAGCAGTGGACGGTGCATGGGTGCGGGGGAAGGGCTGAGAGTCACACATCCCGCTGGACTGTGCGATAAGCAGGAAATGGGTGCATAACCTGCGGTATCGGCGAGCCATCAAGCCAAAAGTCATCGCCGGAGACCAGGAGCAACACCCGTACCGAGCTGTGCGGATGACACAAACTGCAGGCTAGCTAACTGTTGGTCTGTGTCTCTCGGAGAAGAGCAGGCAGAGAGATGCAAGAGAAAAGGCGCAGACGGAGAGGTGCAGACGGGCACGTATAGGCGGGGAGATGCAGACGGAGCGGTGCAAGCGGAGAGGCACAGGCGAAGAGGTGCAGGCGGGGAGGTTCAAGTGAGATGTGAAGTAGACAGATTGGCTGTGTGTCGTGGAAAGGTGCAGACGAAGAAGTGCAGACAGGCGAAGAAGTGCCGGCGGGGAGGTGCAAACGGAGATGTGCAAACGGAGATGTGCCAGTAGACAAACCGATTGTATGAAGCGGATAAGTGCAGGCGGGGATGTGCAGGTGGAGATGTGCGACAGACAGAGTAGCTGTGCGAAGCGGCGAGGCGCAGACGGAGAGGCGCAGTGGGCAGAGTCAGACAGCCGAGTGACAGTCGGCGCGCGACTCGACGGACAGATGGTCCGGCGGCCGGCCAGCCGTCGGGACCTCCACCACCGCCAGCTGGACAATGCGAGACGCCGGACATAACCCCCGTCCCAGGGACACTGACGAGCGCCGGCCGGCAATTAAGGCGACCCGTCTAACGAGCCCACCGGCGGAGACGAGCCGGTGGCGGCACAATGGTGGCACACTGCCGGCAGGCGACCTGGTCCGCCGGCCAGAGGCGCCCGCCCCGCCCCGCCCCACATTACCGCCAGCCGGCACACCTTCCGCACACGGCGCCTTTTGTCCCCGGTTGTCATGCCTGCTCCGCAGCTGCCGCGCCGGTAATCGTCCGTTTGCAAAATTGGCGTTTTAAGTAGTCCGCTGTGGATTTTATACAGCCGGAACCGACAATTACGTCCTTAGACGTTTAGCCGTCTTGTCGGCGACATGCTCGTATGCGCAGCCGCCCGGCTTCAATTAGTGTGTCCTTCGGTTGCATGGAGAAAACGCCGGCCGACCGAATGCGGCCACCGAGAGCGAGAGCATTTTAATAACGACGACGCGGTGCAGTCACGACCGGTGCAGCTGCCGCACGTGCGCCCGGCCTGGCCGCCAATGTGTGCCGCTGGGTGTGCACAGATGCAGTGTGGCCGCTTCGGAGGGCCACAGGTGACGGAGAAGCGCCGTCTGGCCATGTGACGGCCGCAGGAGGGTCACAGGTGACGGAGAAGCGTCGTCTGGCCATGTGACGGCCCGCGGGAGGGTCACAGGTGACGGAGAAGCGTCGTCTGGCCATGTGACGGCCTGCGGGAGGGTCACAGGTGACGGAGAAGCGTCGTCTGGCCATGTGACGGCCTGCGGGAGGGTCACAGGTGACGGAGAAGCGTCGTCTGGCCATGTGACGGCCCGCGGGAGGGTCACAGGTGACGGAGAAGCGTCGTCTGGCCATGTGACGGCCCGCGGGAGGGTCACAGGTGACGGAGAAGCGTCATCTGGCCATGTGACGCCCCACGGGAGGGCCACAGGTGACGGAGAAGCGTCGTCTGACCATGTGAGGGCCCGCGGGAGGGTCACAGGTGACGGAGAAGCGTCGTCTGGCCATGTGACGGCCCGCGGGAGGGTCACAGGTGACGGAGAAGCGTCGTCTGGCCATGTGACGGCCTGCGGGAGGGTCACAGGTGACGGAGAAGCGTCGTCTGGCCATGTGACGGCCCGCGGGAGGGTCACAGGTGACGGAGAAGCGTCGTCTGGCCATGTGACGGCCCGCGCCACCATGCTGCTCCCCTCATCCTCTGCCTCTTCAGCAGTGGCATGGGTGGATCACAGTGGAGAAACCCAGCTATTCCAGCGATATTCACGAAGGAAAGCGAGCAAGAGTGTGACTTTCTATTTAGGTTCAGGTGTGCTAGCCCCCAGAACGTTGGATTGAGCTACTGGTGCTTTGGATGTACGAATTGAAGGCATCCTTCTCAACCTAGTTTTTGTTTCAACACATATATCGGACAAGAAAGTATGACAGAGAGCTCAAGGACATGCATCAGCACATGGGTGTTGTTTTTATACCTTTGAGGGGGGAGTAAATGAAAGGTTTTTGTCCCCCAATAATTCCAACTTTTGAGATGGGACTTCGCGGATATTTAGCATTTTGTGGATAAGTAAATGAACCAGGAATAACTTTGAGATGAGTTTCAACCAATATACCAATGTCAACTTGGCAGATTCGCCAGTGCGCTCCCACCGTCGCTCGGTGCACAGCGACACTGTGCACGTGCAATGGTCTGCTACGAAAAACACTCAAATTTAATATTGCATGGTGCCAGGTGCCTAGAGGCGAAAAGTGGTTATGGTGCTTAAAGGCCCTTTAGCAAGGTGTAAGATAAAGCTGAAACAAAATTACAAGCTCGAAAAAATGGCCCTCAAGGAAGCATTTGGTCGACATCTTAGTTTTCTATTTTGGAGGCAGGCTGGGAAACACCGACTTTCCAGATTTTATTCATTCGCCATTGCTTCAGCACCCTAAAATTTTTTAGGACCTATGCTACTGAAAGCGGGGAAAGGAATGTGATGCCTGTTGCACCCCATCCATAGCATGACAGCGCACGCTGCCTATAATAAACAGCTCAGGGCCATTCATCATTTGCGGTACAGACACGAAGGGGTAAGTGAGGTAAAGTAGCTCACTGAAATAAGGTAACTGGGGATGAGTGAATACTTTAGGCCATTGCTTTCAATTTGTCGACGTGAATGCCATTGTTGCGAGCTTAAACGGACCAGTAGAATACTCGAGTTTCCCAGACACAACTGAAGGATTGCACAGATAACATACGCAATATAGCGAGTTGTTGAAAATCTGCAACACAGAGGACTTTAAGGGAATCGCCAGTTGAAGTGTAGTTCTGCATGGTTTAAATCCACATATAGTGAAGCAGATTCGATTAAACATGACATAGTGCGACAATGGAAGGTCCGACATCAAGTATTAACATATTAAAATACAATAGTGTATGCAGTAGTAATGATGTCCCAAGCAAGTTTCCAAAGCATGTGGTCACTGGTGCCGGCGGAGAACTGTCTGACGGCGTCCGACATTGCATTTAGTGGTGGATTTGTGTTGTATAGCGCTTCAACTACGCTGGCTACTTCGTACCCGCTGCGTTACAATTTATCGTCATTTACGCTTACATTTAGGAGTTAACAGAGCAGGGAATGTAAGGCGGCATGATCACAACACTTCTAACTCTGCTGTCCAGAGGTACCCTGCTGCACTGTTGCTGCTCTGCTGTGCTACAACCTCCGCAATCCCGAGGAGGACGAGTTGTCTGCATGGGTTAGGCTTTAAACCGGACCAAGATGCTCAGGACTCGAAATTAGAACATCCCGACTGGCTCCCGACGTCAGCGCAGCAGACATTTTGCGGAGCGGCACCCAACCTGAGAGACCGTGCCCCCAGTCAACAGCCAACTGCACGGACCCAGCACGCGCGGAGGTCAGCGTATCGGGTGTAGGTGGCCATCTCGACCACCAATTATCCGACAGCACGGGTAGCGCGGTGAGGGGAGGGAGGGGGCAGCGCGCGCCCGGCGTGTGGGCCGGATGACGTCAGCGCCCGCATCACCTGGCGCCGGCGGGCCTCGGCACGTTATCGGCGTTTGGCGATCGGTCGGCTCGTACTCACCACCTGCCAGGCCGGCGGCGGCCCGGCGGCCTCCATCTGGCGGCCGCGGCCGCGGCTGGACCTGTCGGCGCACGGCCCGACCACGCTGACACACCGCAGCGAGGCCACAGACAGGCGTCAGCCGCCACAGCCGCCACCGCAGCAGACGGGAGTCACATCACCTGGCCACCCCCGCCACCGCCGGACCGGCCGGCCGCCCATACCGCATGCGACCGACGGGCGACCAAGGGAGTGCCGCTTCCGCCAGGGGCGCCGATGACCGACAGGCGACCAACGGAACGCCGCTTCCGGTGCGCGTCGCGCGCCAATTATAATAAGTTCACGAAAACAACCCGCCCTGTAGATGCACCGATTACTTGCGGTGTCGAAGCGTGCCCGGTACATCGGATGCCGGGGGCCCGCTCACCAGCCGACGGCGACCATCGCGCGCCCCTCCCACGGGAGACGGCCGCCCCTCCACGTGCCGCGCCGGCCACCCTGCGACGAGGGTGGCTGGCTGCAGCGTGCCAACCGACCAGTCGTATCTGATACCGGCCGTATCTGCTGATACGGTCCGCCCGGAAAAAGCCGGAGCGTGACCTGCGCTGCGAGGGATGTTGACGACAAGCCGGGGGCGTATCAGCTGCAACACGACCGACTGGCAGACCCGGACAGAACCGGACAGGACCGGACAGGACAGGACAGGACATAACAGAGCAGGACAGGACAGAACTGAACCAAGCAGGACAGGACAGGACAGGACAGGACGCCAGTCACGGAGGACGGCGGCCGCGTTGTTCGTAAGCAGAGTTGCCTCTACCGACACATCAGCCTGAGGAGAAGTTGATGGTGGTTACAGAAGGGAAAGTTGGTGGTAGTTACAGAAAAAGAAGTTGGTGGTGGTTGCACGAAAGGAAGTTGATGCTTTTTACAGGATGGAAGGGAGGTGTAGCTTGGATGACAGATGCATCTGTCAGAAGAGCAGGTATATTTACCGAGGAACAGTTGGATGTATTGTGAGTGGTTGACCATTGTACAACACCTGGAATGACATCAGTTTCGAGGCACATGCCAGTGAATCTGGGGTTTGAGGGGTTCTCAAGCTGGGGTTGGAAGGAAGTTCGACATTAACCATCGTAGGGCGGAGAGAGGGAGCGATTCCCCCTCCCCACACACCTTAATGTCTTGCTGAAGTAACATCTGGGCCCCTAAAGGTACCAGAAATAATTAATTATGCATGCTTTTAGCTGCATCGTTTGCGCACATTGTGTTCCCCCAACAAAACAAAAAAATGTTTCGGGCCCTTACCATACCGTATCTATGGTGGATCAAATTCAGGTCACGACTTGCCCCATTACCGTTTTTAGATATACCTTGAATCGTTGTTGTAAACAAATATCACAATATGCAGCCAAAATGGTATTTGGGTGCATATGCAAACGCTTAAAGAAAGATATAAAAAGATACAAGATGGCATTCATAGGTGGACTGAAGGGATTAAACAGAAAAAATATGTGTGTATTAACGTGTCACGAGTTTCTTTTTAAACCCAGAATTATGTAGTGGCAAACTACGTAATACGTAAAAGTGCTTCGTGTCAAGTCATTATCCGGTCACTGAGATACGACCTCAAACGTTTCGAAGGCATGCACATGATTCCTAACTGCACTAAGGGCTAAATACTCGCTATTATGAAGAGGAAATGTTTAGAAGCGGGCAATTTGCACGCCGATTTCATTTTTTCATGTGACCGGTGCCCTCGAAGTTGATCTTAAAAATCCATACAAATTGTTTAGTCTCTTATCCATAACATTTGTTCCAAAATATTTCGCTTTCCTTTTCTTCACGACAAAATCAAACAGGGTGGAAAACATGACTTCTCTGGTGGCCTTTCTTAGCTTTCCCTAAATGAAATCTGGGTTGAAAATTGTCATCTTCAAGAATTCATCGCATAATTCCAGATATTTGGATCTCGACAGTGTCGAAAACCTTGACCCATGCACGTGTCACTTGTGCTAAGTCCTCTGCTTGCATATCATCAACATTGATGCATGAAAACGCATTTGTTTTACGGATGTGGTCCGTAAACCACGGCAAAGACGAGCTACTGACTGCACCCTCGACATGGAGGTACAGAGTATCTTCAAAATATCTGCAGCAGTTTGAGGGCGTAGTCACACCATGTCGACTCCCGCGACCCCTATTTTGCTCAGAACAAATGTTCTAAGCAAGCTAGTGAGGTGAGATCATGCTGACCACCACCCACATTCTCGCACTGCGTTTGGTAGACGATTATTCCACGCTGCTAAGATCCTACCTCACGGCACCGCGCACCTTACCATACATACGGCATATTATCCCTAAGTGCACCGTGGACGTCATCCGCCATGATGTGCGGTGTACTGTTACTCGGTGAGACAGCAGGTCATGTCTGGGACGACCGCGGAGACAGGACTGCGACTGCACGTGCACCCAGCACGTGACTGTCGCCTGTGCCGTGACGTCAGCAGCGGCAGCTGCAGGGTCGCCCGTGCCGGGGCCGGCCGCGGCCGAGCCGCCTGACAAGTGGTGACGTAAGCCGACAGCTGCCGCGCCCGGTAATCAGCCGGGCGGTCGGCAGCTGCAACGGCGCCGCACCAGGCGCCGCGCCTGGCCGTCCCCGGCCGAGAGCTGCGGCCGTGTCGCCGGCCGACAGGTGATGCTGCAGAGACGGCAGGTGACACCGGTACACCGTCATGGCCAGGTGATGCGGGCGCATCTTCCTAACCAGTCGACACCGACAGCTCGTCATAGTTAGGCGACACCGGCACACCATCCTGACCAGGTGCCACAGGTACCTCCTCCTCCTGACCAGATGATGCAGGCACATCGTCCTAATCAGGTGATACAGGCATCCCATCCTGACCAGGTGCCACAGGTACCTCCTCCTCCTGACCAGATGATGCAGGCACATCGTCCTAATCAGGTGATACAGGCATCCCATCCTGACCAGGTGCCACAGGTATCTCCTCCTCCTGACCAGATGATGCAGGCACATCTCTAATGAGCTCCATCCTGACCAGGTGCCACAGGCACTCCGTCCTAACCAGGTGCATTTGTGTCGCCACGGATTTTGGATCCGTTAGGGAAGACAGGAGCGTATTCGAGCCGATTTATCATGGGCGCAGCGTTACACTTCACGATGTTTGGGAGCGAGCGAGCGTCCCCGCATCCCTCGCTGTGGTGACGCCCATTACCAGGTGACCGGGTGACACCGGTAGCCCGCCATGACCTCGACATGCTGCGGGCGACTCCCCCACCTGCCTCCGACCCGGCCCAGTCGGTGGCCAGACCGTTCCACCTAGGAGCGACATTTGTTCACGACCAGTGGGAAGCAGCATACGCGGGGAAGTCGCATCGGACCGATACGCTGCGGTCTGAGGGCTGCACTGACTGCAGCCTAGTCAGCTGCCGGTGACTATTCTGGACGTGTAGCCAACCCACAGTTTTTGCGGCGTTTCTCATGCAGAGTTTCCCGACACCCGAGTGACCCGCCCCCCCCCGCACACACACTTAGCGAGCTGCCGCGATCTTATGCAGAATTCACGCATCCAGTTTATGGAGCGTGTGACAGCTCGTAGGATTGCTATGAGCGGGTAACACATGTCAGAGAGCGTCTAGCATTCGAAACATAGAAGCGTGGAATGCTTCAGGCGCAGGTAATGGAGCAGCATGGCCGAGAAGTTACGAAAGTGGGAAATGCGCGTCAACATCCGCATCCGGCACAGCTACGCGGCGCTTTTTGTCAGGTACCTTCCCAATAGTTATTGTCCCTAATCTATTTTTAGGCCATGCCCGACAACGACTGGGTGCGCAATGCCTTTACTCCTCGTCTGCACGGTTTCACATCAATCAGCGGCAACCCCACAGTGACCTGAAAGCTAAGGGCGACATTTGTCTTCATATCTCTATGGAGCTCCCAGTCAGTGACGGGCCCGGGGCCGGAACGAACAATGGAAATTGAAGAACAAAAGCAACTGGCCAGACATTTATATCCTTCTCAAATTCTGGCATTCAAAAGCAAGGGTAATTGCAGCTGTTTACTTCTTTGTATTCAGAAGTTATTATGAAATATACAACGGGTGATATTCATAGGTAATGCTGGAACTGTACAGCATTCATATACGATGAGTGGTCTTTTGTTCTTTCCGTTGAAAATATGCTTTGATGGAAGCAAATGCTTTGCCCCAAGCTGCCCGCCTGATCTTATTGGCGTATCATTCCCATAGTATTTTGTAGTTTTTTTTCTCAGTTTATTGCCACTTTGGGAAAATCTACCCCAAGTGCCACCAAATAATAGTCTGGGTGTGGTGACCTGGCCACCTTTTCACTTCAAGCAGGTTAAAAAATGCATGTGGCAACTTCCGCCGGCCGGCCTGGTTCCCAGCACCTTGTCATGAGTGCCGCCGCGCTGCACCCTCAGGGGCCAACACTGACCGCACGAGGACCGAAACGGCACGGCGTCGGGAGGCTGAGGCACCACACCGCAGCCTGTCGCTGGCTCTCCGTCAGCGGCAGCAAGAGCGCCTCCCACACGAGGACCGGCACGGCGTCGGGGAGCCGAGCTGAGGCACCACACCGCAGCGCTGTCGCTGGCTCTCCGTCACCAGCAGCAACAGCGACTCCCGCACGCCGGCGACGCGTGCTCTCCGCGCCAGAGGAGCCGGCACATCACCGGACAAGGCCGTGCACCTGTCCCACGCCCCGCTCACGACGCATGCACGGCAGCGGGGTAAAAATGCAGCCGCGCTTCCGGCGCCGCTTGCCGCTATTTATGTCCCGGCAACACAATGCGTCTCCCACGGCTAATTACGCCGTCGCGAAGCCGCGGCAATTAGACACTCAAGGATGAACGCCGTGCGAGGCGACGCTGGCTGGTGTCGGGCAGAGGGTGCGGCGTCACGTGTGTGGAGCGGGCCGGCGCACTGCCTGTGACGCCGCGGACATCTTGCCATTGTGCTGCACGTCACGGGCAGGTTGTGGCCGGCGCGAGGCCGTCGTCGTTATCGGGGATGCCGTGCGGGCGTGAGTTCCGCCACTGGACGGCGCGGGGGTGCGTCACTTCCCTGTCGGCGTGCTTTGCTGCATGAGGCGCTCCTCATATGACGGCTGCATGGGACTAAGGCAGTAGACAAGGATCGTCCGGACCAGGTGCTCCAGGTGATCGTCTTATTACCGCAGTAAATCGCAGCTTACGTAGACGTGGTAGAGGTGCAACCAAATGCACGAGAAATGCTGTGTTGGCATGTAAAGTTCCTGGTTACCTGGCAGGCCACATTTCTCATCTAGAATCGAGTCATAAATAAAGAGGTTTGATGAACGGGATACATCGAAATGACATGCATTATCTCTTTGTACGACATCGATTTGTAAAATTGGATCTAGAAAAGCGTTTGCGTACCGTCGCGTATACCGTATTTAGAAATAAGGCGTATGTGTCTTACCTTTATGGCTAAGGCGAATTTAGCCAATTGTAGACGAGATGGCTGCTCCGCCTAGCATTGATGTACCTCGCGACAACTACCCCGTGCGTTGTTGGCACGTGCAATTTTACTACTTGAACTACTTCTGCAAACTTCAACAATCTTGAAAACCTTTCATTTACGTCTGGTGTGCCACTAGCTATTGCGAAATGCCTATGAATGCATACAAATAGGGACCGAACGTGATGTGCAGTTCGGGTCTGCTTCTTCACCCGTAATGGTGGCCTTCGCTGCCCTGGCGTGCTGTGGTTACATGGCTATTCAGATAATTGAGGGCATAGTGCAAATAATCACGTCGTTGTGCAACGTTCGTAACTGAAATTAGCTGCTTGCAACCGCATGGAAAATGCAAACCACTCATCGCGCTGAGCGGCTTGGAATCAAGGTCAAGTACGCACCACGAAAGGCGCACAAAATCGCATGCTTAATTGTTCACTGGAAATTGGTCACAGATCTAGCCCAAACCGGCCACACGAGAAGCGCACCACAAGTTTCATGCTCGCATTCAGCTACGGAACCACTGATTGTACAGCTGCAGGGTGTAGCGTCCTGCATATATTCCCTACACTCACTCGTCCCAGCTGGTGAGCCAACATCGTCCTGCATATGTTTCAGATATTCACTCGCCTCAGCTGGGGTAAGAGTCAATATCGTTCCGCATATATTCAAAATACTTACTCGCCCCAGCTGGCATTATAGTTAATGTTGTCCTGCATATATCCCAAACACTAACTCGACCCATCTGGTATTAGAGTCAATATCACCCCGCATATATCCCAAACACTCACTTGTCCCAGCAGGGATTAGAGCCGCCATCGTCCCGGAAATTAACACTCATGGAAACTCACCCTACCACCAACGGGCACCCACGGGGAGCCCATCTCATCCACCAGCTGACGCTCGTGGACACTCACCCTACTACCAAGGGGCACCCACGGGGAGCCTATCTCATCCACCAGCTGACGCTCATGGAAACTCACCCTACTACCAAGGGGCACCCACGGGGAGCCCATCTCATCCACCAGCTGACGCTCGTGGACACTCACCCTACTACCAAGGGGCACCCACGGGGAGCCCATCCCATCCACCAACTGACGCTCGTGGATACTCACCCTACTACCAAGGGGCACCCACGGGGAGCCCATCCCATCCACCAGCCGCCACTCAAGGCACACTCCTCCGCCCGACAAGCCAGGCAGCCTCGCCTGGCCCGGCGCTCACCTCGTCCAGCAGGTGGGTGTAGGTGTTGCCCTGGTGCTGCGTCTTGGCCAGCAGCTCGGTGAGGTCGGCCCTCAGCTGGGTCAGCTGGGACCCGTCCGAGTGCCGGTGCGCGCGCAGCGTCTGCACAGAGTCCTCCAGCGAGCGCACGTCACCCTCCAGCAGGTTGTAGTGCGACTCGGCGTTCTGCGGTCGGAGGAAAGTGTCAGGGGAAGCGTAACGAACAGCTCCACGCGTAAAGGCAATTATCTGAACGGCGGCGACGCCATGTGTCGGACCAGACTTTAGGGGAAGCTTGTGCACCCCCCCCCCCCACCCTCCCGCCTCATCTCGCCCAGCAGGAGTTTAAAAAAAGATATATTGTTGGTTGGATCCTACTTGTATTATCAGCACAAGATATATATGAAGCATATATTTAGTAAATGGTACACATTATTAGCACTAAACGCACGTGTTGCATCTGAACCAGCAAGGGCAAGTGTTATATTCTGCATGAGCATTTCCAGAGAAATACTGTGATGAAAGTTGACGAATTTCGAAATTAAAAGAGTAAATCTTACTCTGAATCAGAAAACTAGGATTTTGATTGCCGTGTTGTCTCGCAAAACGCGCCGACAGCTGCCCTTGGTGCGAAATGCTGCCACGAAGGGCTCTCTTTGTGACAAAGCTAAAGAGCACTTCATAATTTATATTGAAAAAAGGCAGAAATTAAGCATAAAAGAGCACACCTAGCTTTCCGTGAATAGATCATAACGGGAAGAGCTACATGATTATTACGGTTATAAAAATGTCAGGGCTGGATAGGGTCGAGCATAGCGAGACTACTCACACGATCTTTCATAGACACGTGAGTAGATTGGCTCAGGCTTCACCTTCACTCAAAATACAGCTCTGTTAAATTACCTTGATTTTGACGCCTCCCTCTTTCCTCCACTTTCGCTCTGTCTTCCTCCATCTCTTCCTCTCTCCTTTTTTCTCTATCTCCCTCTTCCTCTTCCATCCCTCTCCCTATTCTTATCTCTCTCTCTTTTTCTATCTCCCTAATTGTCTTCCATTCCTTCTCCCTTTCCCTCTTCCTGTCTCTCTCACCTTCCTATCCTTATTCCACTCTCTCTATCCTTCCCTCTTCCTATCTTTCTCTCCCTCCATCTCCCGCCTCCTTTTCAATCCCTCTTCCTACCCGTTTCCTATCTCTCTCCCCTCCCTCTTCCTCTTCCATTTCCTCTTCCTTTTCCTCTTCCTACCTCTCTCTCCCCTTCCCTCTCCCTCCCCCAAAACAGCTACTACGACCACAACTGACCTGCTGTTGCTGCAACAGCCCGGTGACGTTGAAGCCTTCGGCCAGGTCGGCCACCTGACCCTTCAGCATGGTGACCATGTCCTTGAGCCACAGGATCACGGTGTGCTCGGAAGAGTTGTCGCTCTTGGTCGCCTTGACGGCCGACGCCGCTGTCGTCTCCTTCAATACCCGGATCTCCTGACTGGAGGAGCACGGACCGGCTGCGTCAGATCTGGCGTCCCACCATTGACTGAGGTATGGTTTCCAGAGTCATTGGAAGTTGAGAAGTGTTCGTCCGAGCAAGATGTCAAAGTCGGATATTTTGGTACCTTCACTGCGCAGATGCCTAAGCCTCCATCTTGCAGTCATTTTAATTAGATTCCACTCAAAGCAAGCTAAGTTTACGTGGTTAATTCCTTCACTTACAAAATGAAGTCACACAAGTTAAGTAGTTAGTTTATGAGGAAGCCAATGCTAGCTTGTTCAAGATTGATCGAAGACTTCATACATCAATATCATAATATGACCTTTCCTCGATGATTAGAATATGCAGCTGAAAGTTACTTTGCTCTTGGCGTATAAAAATCAATAACTTTTTGCTTATTTTTGTGGTTTGACGAAAGGTTGTACCCGAATATACACCAAGAGCAAAATAACTTTCAATTGCATTTTCTAATCATCGAGGAAAGGTCATCGTGTGATATTGATGAAATTAAATGTGCCTCGCCAGAGCACTAAATAAGTTATGTAACTTAAACACTTCATACATCTCACAATCGCGAACGTTGGAAATGTAACATCCCATGTAATTTTTGACTATTCAAAATTCCGTATAACGTGCAGAAATGCACGTATTATGCAGCATCTAGAACATAAGTTTAACACAACTTGTAATGTCATCATTATTGCCATTGGTCTGCATACTCACACTAAATTTCATGAATGTTTAAAAAAGAAGTCGTATACGGAACTCCGAACCGGGAAGTAATAAAGGCATAACACATTTACGGGTAGTGAGTTGCTGGCAGAGGTGGTTTCGGAAGACAACTATCTCCCGAATATTATTTTTTATAGCCGACATTTCCAAATTCACGCTATGCTTCGAGGGTGATTATGAAGAGACAGTCGATGCTTGCTAAGCATGTCAGCGTCACTAGGCATCGATTATCCCAAGCGCTAATATCAAGCCAAAGTGAAATTCCGAGTCGTTATAGGACACGCCAATTCGTTGGACAGCGCTGATATAGCCAATTGTCAGGTATCGGCCATAATATAGTCGATTTCAGGTCCCACAAACGCCAGAGTTCGTAGCATGGGCCTTCCGCGGATTTTCCGGGAACATAATTTTCCAAAAGGAAATTCAAAGCTTCAGACTTTCCATATGCAGTTTCTACTTGAACTACATCCAAAAGAGCCCTTCTACCAGCAAATCGTTTCGGGGAAAACTATCCCTTTATGTGCCTTGCATATGACAGAGGCTTCCAGTTTGAGGCTTCCGTGCCCACCACACTTCCTCCCTACGCAAGGAAAAACTACGACACAATTACGACTTAACAATGAGGCACGTTAATGGTAATTGGACCACACACCTAGCGGCACGGCGAGTCCGTGCTGCATGTGCGCAGTTGCACTCGGGGCTCCATGGCATAGCGATGGCCTGCCAAAAGGTCACGAGGGCGGCAATGGCCAGTGGGCTACTGTGAGGAGGCGGCAGCTCCGTGGTCAGTAGGCCGCTGTGAGGAGGCGGTAGCTCCGTGGTCAGTAGGTTGTTGTGAGGAGGAAGTAGGTCCTTGATCAGTGGGCTTCTGTGAGGAGGCGGTAGCTCGGCGGATCACATGACCTGGCAGAGCCGGACTGTGTGCATTATTCAAATATCCAGACCATTTTATCGGGCCAAGGCGAGCGGCTAAAAAGCGAAGAGCTAATCAGCCAACCCGGCATGATGCCGGAGCGAGCACGGAGGCTATCGGCGTAATTTGCGCCAACGTAATTGCCTTTGCAAATCGTCGGTACAAGCTTGTCGCTATCTGAATGTACGCCTGTCGGCAGGTAATAACTGTTCGCGTGGCATAATTCTGGAAATGAGCACGCTGCCACGGTTCCGGCAACACGCTTCAAATGCACATTTGAAGGCATTGTGAACGTGCTTTATGGCACCAAAACGGATTGAACAAGCACGCACTTGAAACGCAAGTCAGTGGCATAGCTAAACGGCCATCCAAACTGTTTTTGCCAAGCATCTTAATATATCATGTTGGGTGATAATTGTACGTATTGCACGCAATGGAACATAAGTTAGCTTTTCAGTATGTTTTATGAAACTACTTATTGCAACAGGAATTACGCCGAGAAGGTAACCGACATAAAAGTTAATGAAGGCCGCTACAGGAAGAGCACTTGTTCCAATGAAGGCCGGAGGACAGCAACGGTGATATATACCCCACTGCAACCCTTTCTGGAAATTCAACGTTCATCAGAACGATCAAGTCCTCGTATGACAAAATACCTTCAAACTCTTATCTATGGCTGCCATGAATAATTTGTATCTCAGTGCAGCTGTAATTAAATGATTTCGTGTAAGCTATGAAAGTAAACTCCTCGGTCTTCCCTCTCAGTAACAAAATAACTCATCAGACATTTTTGGAATGGAACCCAAACGGTGTGTCCCTACTCGAAACTACAGCAAGTCAGTGTGCTGATGGCCCACACCGTGTAAAATGACTTCATGGCTTTGACATGCCAACATCCCTTCCATGAATATAAAATACATAGTGTATTGCGTTCCAGATTACACAAATGCCAGGTGGCGCTTGACGGTAGTGTTTTCTATTTGTATTGTTTTTTTCTCCATTTTAAACATAAGCTTCAAGGCAAGTTACCAAATTCTAGGGGCTTTCAATCAAGCGTAGGTGGTCTGAGTTATCCCTTGTTGGCACACAGATTCCAACTATACACACGGAACATTTGCACCCAGACTAAGCACTTTTGCTGGAAGCAAAATGAATCAACCCCTCCTCAAATCTATAGAAGCATGCGTGCATGGAACTGCGAGTGAAAGGACAATCGATGCACTCGGGTCTATGGTTCTTTCTTGTACGCATCAGTTTTCTTCTCATGCTTCCAATGCGGTCACACACCTTGCTGAATACAAGGCGACTTAACAGCCCGGGCCATCCAAGTTGGTGCACCTACAGTATAAACTACGTCCCATTTCTTAGAAGCTGTTGCAATGCTAATTCGTGTGCAGACTGGAAAAAAAAACTTTATCCATTCACCAAGGCGTTTGTGCACCATGATTAGACGACAATGGGTGACGATGGCTCTCATCGGTACCGCGCGGAGGTAACAAACAGCGACCAGACAGCCGGTCTCTCCGCCTGGCGGGGTGGGGTGGTCATGGCTCGGCGCCCAACCGCACTGCCTCGATGACAACCGTCCAGTGGCCGACATCTCTCACCTCATGCTGTCAATCTCGGAGTGCATCTCGACAAGACTGTCGCCGACGGTGGCCTGCACGCGCATGTGGTCGGCCAGCTGGCGCAGCTCGCGCCGCATGCGGGTCACGCCGTCGGCCAGCCAGGTCGGCTCGGCGGCGTCCAGGCGCCGCTCCAGCAGCGCCACCGCCTGCCGGTCGCGCTGCTGGCCCGCCTCGAGCGCGTCGAGCCGGGTCGTGAGCGCCGACACGATCTGGCGCAGGTGTTGGTCGGCCGCGGCGCCGGCCGCCGCCGCCAGCACGCAGACACACGTCAGCAGCGTCTTCATGGCGCGTCCGTGGACCGGTGGCGCTCGACGAGTACTGACGCTGACGCCCTGCGTGTGCTGGCGCCGGGACGGCCGGCCGGCCGACTATCGCCGCGCGGCGGCAGCCGCCGGAGGTAGGGGCGGGGTGTGGCGGGCCTGTCTCCGTAACGGAGGTGCAGTTGCCCTGCAGTCGCAAAGTGCGCATGTTCTGAAAACTCCAAATGAATATCGTGGGGATTATGGAAACACTTGTATAAGTCAGATCTTACGTCCGTAAATCGTCCCTGAAGAAAACAAATACCTCGACCTGATACGATTTTGATGGTAGGTCCCAGCGATGCCCAGAACATGCGGCATTGCGCATCTACCCTTCAAGAACGTAACCTGAAAATATTAACAAAAGTGGCCCTGATGACTAGTCGATCGTTGGCATCGGCATCAGTATAATGACAGCAGTGACCAGTAGCAGAACCAAAGGGAAGCTAAAGGGGGTCCCGTCCTAGCGGAACCCCTCTGTCGTGCCAGAGGCCCATTTCGGCGTTCGAAGGGCCCTATTTTGCGGTGCCCGATTTTTTGGCGCCCAAAAATCACGTTGGGCATAATACTACCCGTCGGAGCCCGAAAATCGTACTGAAGATCCAACAAAATCGCACTTGGATCGCAAATTTCTCGTAGGACCCCAAGAATTCGTGTAGAAGGACCAAAATAAACACAGCGTGCCTGCAAAGCTCGCACCGGTGCCCCCCAAATGGCGGTGCCCCAAAAAATCCGATAGGGGGCAAAAATTAGGACACTGGGGCCCTAAAAACTCTCGCCGGGGCCCGAAAATCGTACCGGGATCCGATAAAATCGCGCTTGAGCCCCCACAATTCATGTCGGGATAGTAGGTGTCACGATGAAACTACAACTCAACGGCATTCTGCCACAAAGAGGGCATCACCCTCCCGCTTCCACCGCTTATGAGTGATAAGCACCCACAATTCCTCCAATTACGATTTGGTTTTATGCACGTCACCGAACTAGCAGGTTATAGACAACAGACCAGCAACGCTCACTTCAACACGCATTCCAACACGCAATGCTTGTCGACACATACACTTGTAGGAATAAAATAAATAGCCATCCATGAATGGTGTCGAACGTATATATGCCGATTCGCTTTCCCATTGAGAAAACAAATGGTAACCTAATCGTGACGCCGGACGTACATGAGTCGACTTGCCTTCAAATTAACATAACGTAAAACGATTACCCAGAGGTGCCATCGGACATAGATGAGCCGATCTGACTTGCAAATCGTAATGTAAAACGGCTATCCAGAGGTACACCCGAGGACTGAAGAATCTTCCAGGGTATGTACCTGAAGCCTTCTTTTACTTCAGCACGTTTTCCAGACACGTGAAATTGACAACGCGATAACCATACGGCATGCTTTGTATATATGAGCGTATGCAACGTGGATGATCCATTCACTACATGGTAATGTCATGTGGATGACCTATTCACTGTATGGTAATGCACTATCTGGTTCCGCTGTGGGCGCCATTCATCCACCGGTTTCGCTTCTGGGAATAGGGCTCAAAGACGTCCTGGGATCATTTTTATAGTTCATGTCATTTATATTTCTCCTTTTATGCAATGTCATATGCAACGCCGTGGAACTAATACCGTGGCTCTAGGAATTTCCACGGTTACCTTGAAAATGTCAGAAGATATAGCCTGAAGCATCAATTACGTGACAGCTACTGTCTACTGTGCATCATAACTGGGCGACCAAGCTAGCCTAAGCCCCAAGGTAGTCAAATCCATCTTCACCATCGACCACTGCCTCGTCTGGGAGACTCAGTTTCCCTACTTGCGTGCCTTACCTCACCCACAGACACGTCACTGGACTTGGACACGCCCACGTGTGCCTTACCTCACCCACAGGCACGTCACTGGACTGCGATACACCCTCGTGTGCCTCACCTGACCAACAGACACGTCACTAGACTTGGACTCGCCCTCGTGTGCCTTACCTCACCCACACACACGTCACTGGACTTGGACACACCCTCGTGTGCCTTACCTCACCCACAGGCACGTCACTGGACTGCGACACGCCCTCGTGTGCCTTACCTCACCCACAGGCACATCACTGGACTGGGGCACGCCCTCGTGTGCCTTACCTCACCCACAGCACGTCACTGGACCGCGACACACCCTCGTGTGCCTCACCTGACCAACAGACACGTCACTGGACTTGGACACGCCCTCATGTGCCTTACCTCACCCACAGGCACGTCACTGGACTTGGACACGCCCTCATGTGCCTTACCTCACCCACAGGCACGTCACTGGACTGGGACACGCCTTCGTGTGGCTCACCTGGCCAACAGGCACGTCACTGGACTGCGACACGCCCTGTAACAGGGTGTTGTCTGGCTGACGGGCACTGCAGGCACCCAGCCAGTCTTGTGCATTCCCGAGCTGGAATGGAACACGGTCGCGACCTGCGCCCAGCCATTGGGGCGACTGCTAATGGAGGGCAGCATTACTTCAGGTGTGCGAGAAAAGTCAACGACTGCGAATACGAGGCGGAGCAAGGCAGATAGTCAGCAACGACAGATGAGCAATGAGCAGCATTCCAGTACTCAGGTGGCTTAGATGAAAACAAGATACGAGGAGGTGACGGTTGGCGTGGTTGTAGTGTGCTGGCGGCGGCTGGTAGGGCTGCAGTGTGCTGGTGACGGCTGGTAGGACCGCAGTGTGCTGGTGACGGCTGGTAGGGCTGCAGTGTGCTGGCGACGGCTGGTAGGGCTGCAGTGTGCTGGCGACAGCTGGTAGGGCTGCAGTGTGCTGGCGACGGCTGGTAGGGCTGTAGTGTGCTGGTGACGGCTGGTAGGGCTGCAGTGTGCTGGCGACGGCTGGTAGGGCTGCAGTGTGCTGGCGACGGCTGGTAGGGCTGCAGTGTGCTGGCGACGGCTGGTAGGGCTGCAGTGTGCTGGCGACGGCTGGTAGGGCTGCAGTGTGCTGGCGACGGCTGGTAGGGCTGCAGTGTGCTGGTGACGGCTGGTAGGGCTGCAGTGTGCTGGTGACGGCTGGTAGGGCTGCAGTGTGCTGGCGACGGCTGGTAGGGCTGCAGTGTGCTGGCGACGGCTGGTAGGGCTGCAGTGTGCTTGCGATGGCTGGTAGGGCTGCAGTGTGCTGGCGACGGCTGGTAGGGCTGCAGTGTGCTGGTGACAGTTGGTAGGGCTGCAGTGTGCTGGCGACGGCTGGTAGGGCTGCAGTGTGCTGGTGACGGCTGGTAGGGCTGCAGTGTGCTGGCGACGGCTGGTAGGGCTGCAGTGTGCTGGCGACGGTTGGTAGGGCTGCAGTGTGCTGGCGACGGCTGGTAGGGCTGTAGTGTGCTGGCGGCGGCTGGTAGGGCTGCAGTGTGCTGGTAACAGCTGGTAGGGCTGCAGTGTGCTGGCGATGGCTGGTAGGGCTGCAGTGTGCTGGTGACGGCTGGTAGGGCTGCAGTGTGCTGGCGACGGCTGGTAGGGCTGCAGTGTGCTGGTGACAGTTGGTAGGGCTGCAGTGTGCTGGTGACGGCTGGTAGGGCTGCAGTGTGCTGGTGACGGCTGGTATGGCTGCAGTGTGCTGATGACAGTTGGTAGGGCTGCAGTGTGCTGGTGACGGCTGGTAGGGCTGCAGTGTGCTGGCGACGGTTGGTAGGGCTACAGTGTGCTGGTGACAGTTGGTAGGGCTGCAGTGTGCTGGCGACGGCTGGTAGGGCTGCAGTGTGCTGGTGAAGGCTGGTAGGGCTGCAGTGTGCTGGTGACAGTTGGTAGGGCTGCAGTGTGCTGGTGACGGCTGGTGGAACCGCACTGTGTTTGTGACAGTTGGTGGAAATGTAGTGTGTTGGTGGCGGCTGGTGATACTGTAATGTGTTTGTCACAGCTGGCGGGGCTATAGTGTGTTGGTAACTCCAATGCTCCAATTTGGTGATAGTCATGGTAGTCATAATGATGGTGATAGTCATGGTAGTCACGGTAATCGTGGTTGTCGTGGTAGTCATGGCAGTCACGGTAGCCATAATAATCATGACGATGACATGGTAGTCATGCTGTGCATGGCCATTATGCAGAAGACGGAAGTCAGTGTTTGGTATTCAGTGTTTCAGTGTTTGATACTGTGAAATATGGTAGGCCCGTTGTCAATTTTCATGCAGGCTTTACGAGCGACGTGGAGAAGAGCCAGTAATGTCGTATGTTTTTGCGTGCTTTGCGTAAAATTTGCAGCCCCCGGCCGGAAGTCCCGGAAGGTTGCCTGCGATGTGCATCAAGAGTGCATGATTATGTTTTAATTGATTATGATTAATTGTTCGGATGATGCTACGTACAGTCATTCCTACCCTGCTTTCTGACAACCTGCGACGTTTTTATGGTGATGGACGCTGACTGAAAATCCAGTTTTGAAACACTGCTGAAACATAAAAGCCTCAAAAGTGCTCTGTTGATGCCAAGCCAAAAAATTTGAGACTTCACACAACAGGGACTGATGCTCGTTTTCCATTAATAACTAACCTTCTTTATTTTTGACAGGTGAATTTCTAGCCACTCATGAGCTTGAAAGATTTGTTTATAACATTTTGGTATGTCCATAAAATTACCTTACACCGCATTGGCTTTCACCGCTCCCCTTCCCTTCCCACCTTCCAAATGCTACCTATGCATCCTTAACACTGGATCATATGGGTACGTTGTTCATTAAGCCCCCTCCCCAGCATAACCTAAAACAGACAATTCCTTTGGTGTTAGAGACAACAAAGGAATTGACATATATGTACATTCAGTTGCAAGAATTGGTAAACAGCGCAGAGCCTCCTTTAGCGCTAAAAACAATCGTAGAGAAGATAGAACAGTCAGAAGTTCTTGGTGGGCCAACCAAGACCTTCAATCACAGGGTCTCAGCTACCCACAGTAAGGCAGGCTACAGTTATTGCACGTGAAGGTGAGGGCAATCTTGAAGAAGCAGGATCTACTATTGGTGAATGTCCTTTTCTTTTTTGGTCTTTTTTAGCCCCCTCCGGCTTTTAAACGGCCAAGAAAGGGGCTCGAGTTACTTTTCACGGAGTGGCGGAAACTCGAGAAGAATACAAGGCGAATAAAATATACGGGGCAATTTCCTTTGTAGACTCCACGTTATTCCAAAGATTAGTTGGAAACGCTTGCATGACCGCTGAGACCAGAGGTCAAGATGAAGCCTTCTATGGAAAAAGCTGCCAGGTTGTTGCGGATGATTGGGCACCGACCAAGACATATGCTGGTGAGGCATTCATTATGCGGGCCGTGAGGAAAAGGCGTGGCGTGAGGCCCCCGGGGTCACTATTGAAGTGTATGTCTGAGGCTGACTGTCTTGATACCGCTGCATAACTGTTGAGATGTAATCGTTTGAGATGAGAGTTAGTATGTTGAAGGTCGATCTGTGTACAAGTTGAAGATTGTGTGTGAACGTTAACAAGAGATTGAGATGGTGTCAGGCTGGGTTTGTATGAAGACTTGGATGCATACATGTTTGAATCAGAGATCTGAGATGGGGACTCAGAGTTATGAAATTATAGCCTGGTTCAAAAACGCGACGTCAGGCCCATAGTCTATTCACATGCCTAATAGTTTACGTCAGACAAAGTGGGAAAGGCTGAAAAAGTCCTGGGGGAGCAAAACTCCCAGATGCGTGGTCGGCGGCTTGAGGAGGACGTGCCCGTAGTATGCCTGGGAGACCGTTGGACTCGTTGAGAGACCTCATGGTTTTTAGTTGATCGTGTCCGTGTACGCCCCTGCTGAAGCGGCCGCCACAGCAGTGGGCGAGGACGACGACTACGTGAAATTCGAGAACTGTGTCCGTGAGGTCAAAGTCACAAATGATCTAGCCGAGCGGGCATGCTGTGTTGCTGGAATGTGTCGGCGACGAGTTTGTGCGTTAGTGCCTATGGGCGCGGTCGCTCTAGTGTTAGTGTCGACCACAGTATCAGTGTTAGTATGTCGTCCATAAATCGGGGACATGCGACCACTGACTTGGTTGAAATTGTTCGATGATGTGCTGAAGAGGTGGGACCTTGGTTTCTATACACACCTGCGTTAAAATTTGTTAAGGCTCTTTTCGTTTTTGGGGGTAATTTTTTTTTTTCTTTGGGGGGTAGATAAAAAAACTTTTTTTTGTGTTTTTTTTTTATTTCCTTCCTGGTTTGGTTTTTTTGGGGGGGGGTTTGTGGTTTGGAAAAAATTTGGGGGAAGGAAGATGAGGGCGAGGGGCAACTATACCGTCACTGACCCATATCCAGTTCCTCGCGAAAACGCGATCTTTGGGCTGCAAATAACGATGAACTGGAACATGTCGAGGTAAAAGCTACTGGATGCGCTGGTAGGTAAGTCTGCAGTATGTTGCCTGACGATGAGATACCGGAGAAAAAACCGCTAGACTTGCGGGCAAAAACGGCAAGTTGGAAGTCCGAACACCCAAACTTTGGGGTCGATGCGGCACCCTAAGATATTGATCGATCCTGCTAAAACTAACACCAATGGACTTAAAATGAACCAAACAATGGGAAAATATGCGAGATGAAGCTATCTTCGAAAAAAGTTGAAATGTGAACCGGTCTAATGTCCTCTCACCAGGTGGTGCACGGCCCGACCGACGGATGTTCTTGTCACTCGCCGCGCAGGGCCATCTTGATAGATCAGTGGCCATGCATGGATTCAGATCAGTGGCCATGCATGGGCCAAGTGGAAATGTTCAGATGAAGGATATGCTATGCGGTGGTATGGTTGATGGTGAGTTGGCAGTTGCAACAGAATTTCGTGTATACGAAAACATATCGGAATAATTGCTGATGCCCTTTGAATTATTTGTGTGCATTCCTTGTATCTCGAGGAATGCGCAGTTTTCGCTAACCCTCTTCTGCAGTTCCCGCCAACCTTCTCTGACGTGATATCACCTCTTCCCCGATTCAGCGGGGAGGTGAGAAGGCAAAAACCTCCGCTACTAAGGATATATGGAGAATCGCGTGATCTCAGGCGTGAATAGTCTCTATGAGCTGCATGAACGCATCGATAAGATACTGTTTACAAAACCGACGCCACGAATCGCCACAATCTCGAATGTAACCTTCGTGAGGGAGCGGTGTGAATTCTGAGCATGTTTTAGGAAATGGAAAGTGTATATTTAGTCTAACTGATGTAGTATACATCCAGATTCACAGTGTTTAAACGCAGTGGTGTCACCAGCATTTGCAGGGAAGTTACACACTTCTATACTACTTGTCTAATCGGAAGGCGGCATATGATGCAGTAAACCACTTGCCATTGGAACCATGTCCCGGGTTCGACACTAGCGCCACTCAGGACAATTCCCAATCCCGCGGCCCACCGGCGAAACAGTGTGGGCGGCGCCATTAGCCGTGAATGTGCGTAAAGTGTGTCGTGAACCACCCAATAAACAAACTATTGGAACCATGGATTAGATCAGGCAATGTACCACCATCCAACTTTTGGAACTATGTCCGTCATGTTTTTTCTTTCCCATATATTGCAATACATTTTACACCACTTCATATTATCATCAGCTGACTGTCAATCTGACAACATGTCGGATGTAGGTGCACATGCAACTTCTGCTTTTATTTCACGCCTATGTGGCTTCGTGCCGGCGACAACGGGCCAGAGAGGCAGAGTGATCGGGGCTCGGGCCTCGGTGGTCACGGGGCTGTCTGTAGGCGGTGGTGGCGGCCGGCCTTGGTCTGACTGGGGCTCGGGACTCGGTCACGGGGCTGTCTGCAGGCGGTGGTGGCGGCCGGCCGTTGACTGACTGGGGCTCGGGACTTGGTCACGGAGCTGTCTGTAGGCGGTGGTGGCGGCCGGCCGTTGTCTGACTGGGGCTCGGGACTCGGTCACGGGGCTGTCTGCAGGCGGTGGTGGCGGCCGGCCGTTGTCTGACTGGGGCTCGGGACTCGGTCACGGGGCTGTCTGCAGGCGGTGGTGGCGGCCGGCCGTTGACTGACTGGGGCTCGGGACTCGGTTCGGCTGCGGAGGTGTTGTGGGTGTGGACGTGCTGGAGGAGCTGCCGCCGCCTCTGCCAGCGGGACCTCCGACGCTGGCCGGTCGACTTCTTGACAGCTGGTCACCGGGCCGAGGGGTCGCACGTCGGAGGGGGTGCGCCACAGTGCTCTGTTTGGCTCGTGTTGTGCGAATGATATGCATGATCACCGGACAGCCACGTCAGCACCCTGCACACGGTATTCCGAACACCATGACGTTCCATCCTAGGTCCTAGGTTCCATACCACGAACACGATTGCCGCGGATCCGCCAGTGTGCTTTTTATCCACATACATGCATACATATCTTGTATTCATAGGCGGAAGAGCAAAAAGAAAGGGGTGAAGCAGGATTGGTTCCGACTTCCTCCCGCAATTTTGAGGCTGGGGTGACGCTCTCTCCCTCCACCGACTTGATCGCAAACTGTCATCCAGTTAACTGTGCATTCACTCCCCTCACCATGGGTTGAGGGGAGTGAATGCACTCAGCTGAAGGTTAATTCTGTCTTTGTTCTCAGTCCGGCCCTTCATCCACAGACAGGCTGAGTTACATATGTCAGATCCCAGGGCATTTTAATATCGCTACTACTTGTGTAGGCCAAATAAATGACCCCACCCAGCAGGTGGTGTGACGACGCCCAGTGAAAACTGTCACGTTACTGCAGAAGGACGCATCTGCACCTGCCGTGTGGACCAGCAGCGTTGGCTAGGTTTTCATAGGAGGTGATGGGACTGATTTCTTGGTGGATTTTGCGTGTCGTTAATTCATTGCACCTCATCAAGGGGGAAGTTGCATCAGGAAAAATTGCATGAAATGGCCTGCCTTGAAATTCAGCAAATTTTACGAAGCCATTATGGTTTCATAGCTAACCACATACCTATCCTTTTCCATAATCTGGGTTTCCAACACCTTTCATTCAGTTTTTTTTCTTGTAGATTCGTGCAACTAGCTGTGAATGTATTTCGGCACGCACCACGCCTGTGGTACTCGAAAGAGAATGGACGAGGGATTAATGCGAAGCATGCTTCAGGTGCTGGCTTGGGCAAGAACCTTTAGTTACCTCTCTCTTTGAGTGACCTGATAACACAAAGGCGTTTTGCCCTTCAGCGTTGCACTTCAAGGGATGGGAGGAGTATAGAACCGAGTCATTAAGTGGAATGAAAAAACGCGAAATTACCAATTAACTCAGTGAGTAATTATTACTTTTGATCGAATATCAAAGGTGAAAAGTGGTTCCTAGGATGTGATAATTTTCCACTCAATTGATTTGTACTTTTGCGTTAATCGCTTTCCTACTGTCACCAATCTGGATCCAACCGGCAATTCGTCATGTCGTTAAAGAATTGTTGCATTTTTTATAGTTTGTACACTAAAGAGGGCTCGAAGAGATCTTTTACGCTTGCATGCAGCTGCTCACGCGCGTAGGTCGTTGCTGTTGTTGGTGGTTACTACCCTCGAGATGGCCACTTGATATTGGTGGTTACTACCCTCTAGATGATCACTTGTTATTGGTGGTTACTACCCTCGTGATGGCCACTTGTACTTGGTGGTTACTACCCTCGTGATGATCATTTGTTATTTGTGGTTACTACCCTCGTGTTGGTCACTTGTTATTGGTCGTTAATGCCCTCGTGATGGTCATTTGTTATTGGTGGTTACTACCCTCGTGACGGCCACTTGTTATTGGTAGCTACTACCCTCGTGATGGTCACTTGTTATTGGTAGCTACTACCCTCGTGATGGCCATTTGTTACCGGTGACTACTATCTTCGTGATGGTTCGTGATGGTCACTTGCTATTGGTGGTTACTATCCTCGTGCAGCGCAGTGTATTAGCATACGACATCACCATCGTTGATCCGCCTTCCACATGTGGTGCTCTTCCTGCAGCGCAGTGTATTAGCATACGACATCACCATCGTTGATCCGTCTTCCACATGTGGTGCTCTTCCTGCAACGCAGTGCTCTAGCATATGACATCATCCTCGTTGATCTGTGCTCCACATATGGTGTTCTCCCTGCAGCGCAGTGCTCTAGCATACGACATCACCCTCGTTGATCTGTGCTCCACATATGGTGTTCTCCCTGCAGCGCAGTGCTCTAGCATACGACATCACCCTCGTTGATCTGTGCTCCACATATGGTGTTCTCCCTGCAGCGCAGTGCTCTAGCATACGACATCGACAGCGTGGACCCGTCTTCGCGGCCGCTGTAGGCCTGGTTTGGCGTGTGTCGTGTTGGCAGTGCTGCCGGCGGTATCCGTCCCGCGAGTGGCTGTCTGATCTGTTGGCGGACGAAATTCGGAGCTTGGATTGCCAGCAGTGTCGACAGCAGACGTGAGCGCTGGTGGAGGTGGGAGCAGCTTCGGCAGTATGAAAATCATGGCAAGACTGATGATGTGCAGGAGAAAGTAGCATCCCCTGTGGAGAAAGCAGATGACTGAGTTACTATGTGGAGACGAGTTGCTTAGCTATATTAGATGTGTCTGGCGATTGCTGTCTGCTTTTCTGGTATAAACACATGGTGGGACTATCCTACATGGGCGCTTGTTGACCACCCAAGACCTTCAAGACGAAAAACCAGGCATGAGAACTTGCTATCGTGTGAATTGGTCAAATTAGTAAGATATTGAGATTACAGAGTAAAATTGAGAAGAAGTGATGTGACAAAGCTGATTCGCGGTGAGTAATTGATACCAATTGATCCAGGTCGATGCAACCTGGATCATTTGAGATGCGGAATAGGTACGCTGGCCGCTTGTGCTCACTGCATTCGGAAATACCATGGCAAAATGCAGCATTCTATATCCATTATCACATATTGGCAATACTTGCGTCTTTATTAGCCAGTCCCGTGTCAACTATCCTAGTACATACCTATACACAATGGTGCTTTGCGAAACATTTTCCTCAAAAGTTTACTTGGATCCAAAAAATTTCGTTTCTTAGCATGGGATCAATCTAAGTCCAACCAACTCAAATGTTGCTTCGATATCCACGGCTCAATCTGGGCTGGTCGGAGCTAAGTCATCTCCTTTTGCTGCAGGTGGGGTCAACACCCAAGCCAATCTTCCACCGATTTTCGTCGTGTTATCTCGATTTCTCTCCAGACGAAGAGGAGGCCAGGGGACAGAAGTGTGATCCTATCAAGTTGCGTGATTGGAAGTCCAGACTGAAGGGGTTGACAATTTCGCCAGCCACGCCTTTCCGCCACCCAGACAGGGCAAAGGACAGGACACTTACCTCTGAATTCGCCAAGACATCGCCAAGCAACGTATGTTGAAGATCGGCGCTACGCAGACCATAGCAGCCTGGGAAGCCACCCTTCCGACCAGGTCGTACACCCGGTGGGCCGCGCTCCAGCCCTGAATACGCGGCCGGAGACAGCGACGCGCCTGCGAACAGCCGCCAGCGTCAGCCGGACGCTCGGTCGCACCCGCAGCGGACACCGCCGCAGTCAGTCACAGGGCACAGTCAGTTACAGTCAGTCACAGCACGCAGGGCGGCGCAGTCGCGCACAACCGACGGCATTACCGGGCAGCCGCCGAAAACTTCAGCGCGGGGCTGACGCCCTGACCTGGCGCCCTGCCTCCGTCAGCCCGGCAACCGCCGAAGACGTCAGCGGGGCGTCGGTAGCTCGGTGGCCAAGCTCGGTGCTCGGTGGCCAATCGAACCCCGCACCTCTTGCATGCCATACACTTGTCTGGCATGTAAGAGGTGCGGGGTTCGATTCCCCGCGAAGCCCGCCCTTCCTGCCAGGGTGAGGGGCAAGCTACACCGAAAGACCCCAGCCGCTGAGTGCGTCGTAACGCTACAATCCAGCGAAAACCTCCACGCGGTTGACGGACTAACCTGACGCCCGGCCTCCGTCAGCAGGGCGAGCGCCGAAAACGTCAGCGCGTACGCCGGATGGAAGCCGTGCCAGAGACAGCTGAACAGGTAGACGAGAGGTGTGCGATAGCGTGGCACGCGCTCGTACACCGCCAGCCGCAGCCACCGGGCGGTGGCCACGTTCCAGCCGCTGATGATATCGCGCACGTTCTCGCCCCACTGTCGACGCAGATCACGATTGGAAATGTTGCCGCCTGCGCTGCGGCACCGAGCACATGCAGTGTTCACGATCGAAGGTGGATTCCTCACAGCAAACAGGCCGTCCAATGACTAGAATTCACGACGTCCGGATATTTCAATGTTTGTTCCTACTAGGCATGCAATAGATGGGCAAGATCGCACCACGCAAAATAAACACAAACACGACAGTTATCATCAAAGAGACAATGGAAGACAATGTCAGTGACAAAGCAATCCTCGCAAGCATACCGTCATGCCTGCCGCTGCTGACAGCAGAATTGCATGGTCTGATGAAAAGATGTAAGCAAAGCTGTGAAAGCTGCAAGCTGTACCACTCCACCCAGCCGTATTAGCATGTGTTGGCCCACTGGATAAATGTTTCTGGGTACAGGAGCGAATCATCACACAACTCCGAACCTTTATTCCGGCTCATCTTAAGAACAAGTATGACTTTTTAGTCCTCTCCATTCCAAATTTCTTCATGGTCTGCCAATGTGGTCTTTGGCTGCGACATTGGATGTCGCTAACCTTTATGGAAGCATGCCAATCACTGAGGCGATCTAATCAACAATAGCAATGATCCGGGGATACGTAGATGCGATGAAATCATTTGGCTTAGGGTCGATATTATCGAAAGGTTACAATAGCACTGCCTGCGTAGCAATTTGGAGAACACTTCCCCAGACAAGCTAACGGCATAGCTATGGGTAGTAAAGTCGAACCACCTCTTGTAATGATATGCATGCACTCAGCTGAACCGGAACTATTGAGCACGCCTGATCTGCAACTGGCGACATACTTCAGGTATATTGATGATATGTTCTGCATCTTTACTCACAACGTTTGAAAGCTCTGGGAACCTTTGTCCAAAGACTGAACAACTACCACCCTGGTCCAAAGTTCACCTGAGGGGAGTGATGAGTCACCTTCAGGTGAAATTTCCCTCCCAGACACTTCACCAATTATTAACAACACAGACCGCTTCACACCGAACATAAACTAAACCAAAGGCTGTTGATATAATGCTAGCATCAATGTCTGATCACCTAGTTCAAACACCTAGTTCATACAAATCCGCTGAGAACAGGTCGATAACACCACCTACCTCTCCCGTGCAGTTGTCACTAAACATCGGGACTTCCAAATAAAGCAGCATGAATAAGTGACAGCGCACTGAACAGCACTTTAGCAACGTCAGCCTCGAGCTCTGCCCTGAGGGTCAACGTCGACGCAATATCTTCAACTCAGGTTTGAAATGCAAGTACCATAACAAGAACGCTATCTGCATGATCACATGCAACATTTGGACACAAACCAGCAAGATCCAGACCTACATAGGATAATCAAAACGTTGCACAGCCGAAATTAGTAGTCTATGCAAACTAGGAACCGAAGACCAACACTGGATATACATATCATCATGGCTCCTCATGCCACCGGTCCATGCATCACAACACCGACACCCACCAACTATGCGTAATCGGTGATGCCGCAACGATCACCGTATGCAATGCTAATTATTTGATCTCTATACAGTTGCCTGTTTAAAAAATATAACTATTAACAAATGACTTATCATTGCCGCTTGGCGCGGTTATTCTAAATATTTGAAATGGACAAACGCGCATATCTATATTTTACCTCATTCCACAAATATTTCAAATGTGATATTTAGGAGCTGTTTGAATGGTGATTTGACCTCTTCCAGCACAAGATCCTCATCCTGCACTCCCCTTACAAAGAAAAAAATACTAGATGCATCATTTTCAGATGAATCACAAATTGGAGAAGAATACCGAAACGTACACTTTGCTACCCGTACCATCAACGTTCTCTGAACGCAAAGAAGTTCGTTTCTACCTCAACATTAACTTGAAGTTGAATCTCGAACCTCTCCTACGCTGCCATGTTCCTTGCTATCAGCCTCTCGAAGGCGCTGTGGCTTGGCCGAACTGGCTGGGCTGGTCACCTAAGCCTTTGCTTTGCTAGTCCCAGAGAGACGCACTTGCTATAAGGCATCGCTCACTATGGCCTTGCCACCCACTTAACCCCAACTATCGGAAGATCATGATGGAGTCAGCACTAGCTGGTCCTTTAGTCCCCACCCACCTCCACCTTCCAGAAGATCATGTTTGAGACGGCATCCCAGCGCTGTTCGCCGTCGGCTGTGAATCCATTGAAGCCCAGACCCGAAGCGTTGCAGGTGGCGTCGGCGAAAAGCCAGCTTATGTGGAACCTAGCGTTCTGCAGCTTAGCCCACACGACCAGGTACCCCCACCGGCTGGGCCACCACCAGGAGTAGTAGGCGTCGTCTGGGGGAGAAAATGGCTAGATTATGTGGAAATTAGTGATCAGCAGCTTGTCCCACACCGCCAGCTACCCCCACCGGCTGGGCCACCACCAGGAGTAGTATGCATCGTCTGAGGGAGAAAATGGCTAGATTATGTGGAAATTAGTGATCAGCAGCTTGGCCCACGCCGCCAGCTACCCCCAACGACTGGGCCACCACCAGGAGTAGTAGGCGTCGTCTGGGGGAGAAAATGGCTAGATTATGTGGAAATTAGTGATCAGCAGCTCTCCAGTTTTTCTTTCAGTTTTTTTTCTCCAGACGACGCCAGTAGTAGGGGACGACGCCAGTAGTAGGGGTCGTCTGGAGAAAAAAAAACTGAGATGGGATATGAAGGTGAAACAAATATTTTAACTTATATAGGCACAAATAGTGACTTCCAAACAGGAAAGCTGCCAATGTTTCCAGTCATGCAAAACTAAGACAACATTAAACAAAAGCCATGGTTGCACTGAGGGCTATGAAAGTAGAATGTGGGATGACCGGCAGATAATACAGAAAATGCCGATGCAAAATGCATCGTCCCACACAATGTATTGCTAATAACGACAAGTGGTTCTGGTCGAATTCCCCTCAGAATGAAGTTCGGGAGATGGGTGGGTGGCTTTCAGACAATCCGGTTTCCAGCAGTTTTCAGGGTTGCAGTTGCAGCAGGTTCGAAACAATTTCTCAGGGTAATCAGGTGCAGATGAAGGTTGGAAAACATTCAATTTCTAGGTCGAAAATGCTGGAATCATTGCGTACGCGGAAAGATGAGGTCGGAATGCAAATATTCGTAAATTACCCACGATTAAGCCAGAAGGTAATATTCTTTCACCATTATTGTTAGCATGCCCAATTTCTTCATTATGGATTCAAAGGTCACGTGCCAATAGCTTCAATTGTGTATTCGTCGATGTCATGCAGACAATATCAGCAGACAGGACACGATACCAACGATTCAATTGGAATTCTACTTTTTTAGGCACGACTTCATTTAATTAAATACGTTGTGGTTACACAAATAATCGGTTCGTTTTCTTCTTTCAGCTAAGTGCCAAGTATTGACTTAACACTTTTATTATACCAAGCATATACGAGTCATTCGCTAGCGAGGTATCTTCAGAAAAGATCAGGAAGAAGATATTGATTTAGCTTCACCCTACTCATGCTAAGGTCGCAAAAAAGATTATACAGACTTCTCGCTGTAAGATAAAGCGAACTCAACAGCAGTTTAGAATGATTTCGAAAAATATAATGACTACGAAAATTGTTCAACTTCCTTCAAACATTTTAATCCAGAAGCTTGCCATAGGCAGGCCGACAGGGAACCCCCGAATGCATTTCAGATGCATATATTGAGTGTTGCGAATGTACACAAGTGACATAACCTAACATTGCTCGCAAGAACTAAGCATAATATGGTTCGAAGTGTCTACGCTTGATAGGACAATTTCTCTAGAACTTGAAGTTTACTTCAAAAGAAAATCATGTATTCAGCTGTTTTTTGTTGTTGTCGTTGCAATGGAATGTGGAACGACATGGGAACCTTCGAGGAAGGCCGTGCATAACATGCAGGGCCACATTAGATGAGGCACAATACGAAAAGCGAGCTGAGATGGAAATCCTATACCATAGCATTTTAAATCTGAAGCAGTATTGGGAGAGTTACTCACTCTGCACTGACCGCTGGCTTATGGTAAATTCCAGAAAAAGAAGTGAACCTTCCTTTGCTCGTCAACTTTTTTTTTTCGCAACGAAGCCTTTTGCAATCACAGCTACGGAGAAACGTGTCGGGCTCAATATTTGATATTTTCGATTGGACGCACTCCCACAGACACATGTATGGTGTGCACACAGCAAATATAGTCTCTTTTTCTCATGCTACCTCACAGATTCCCCTCCGTGGCACGCTGCACCTACAGTCTGCTCCGGTGACACAATAAGAGGCCGTGCCCGCTGGGCTGGCCATCCGACCGCAAGTGATGCGTTTCAGGTGAGCATGCCTGTGAGCCCTATACCGTGGGCGCTGGTCGGGCAGTGCCATCGAGTCGCACGGGAACAGTCACTTCTCACCAGGCACCCAGGCCACTTCCTGGGCAGGAGCCGGCCGGGGAAAAAATCTTCCCCCGGGGCAGCATCAGCTAAAGACGCTTACACGCGCGAAACAGACTCATGGTCAGGCAACGTCACTAAAGCTTATACCGACTCATGCCGACGTATACCGACGTGTACCGATTTATACCGACTTACACCGACTTATGCCGACTATACCGACTTACACTGACTTATACCAACTGACTTATACCAACTATATAACTTACACTGACTTATACCGATTTATTCCGACTTATACCGATTTATTCCGAATTATACCGACTACTATCGAATTATACAGATCTATGCCGACTTATACCGACTTATGCCGACTTAGAAACACTCATACCGTCTCATACAGACGTATGCCGAGTTATGCCGACTTATACAAATTGATACCGAATTAGAGCGATTTATACCAACCTATACCGACTTATGTAGACTTTTACCGACATATACCGACATATACCGACTTTTACAGATTTATACTGCCTTATACCGACTTATACCGGCTTCTGCAGGAAGCTTGTATGTTTATAAAGTAGTTTTGCCCGAATAGTTCATACCAGGCAAGCCGTATTTTCACTCATTTTTAATTGAATTGCCTAAGCTACCATAGATATAGAAAGAGAAGGTAGCGTGGAGAAGTTGCACGACAGTCGATTCGTCCCCATTCCGTCATTGCTCGTGCGGGGGTCAGAGGGGACGTTCCCTCACTGTTCCGCGCCACTGGTGATATTTTTATCATCCACGGAGATATGGGAGATGCAACATTGGTGAGCCCGCGGGGCCCACGTTATACGCGCGAACCCAGCGTTTGAGGGCCAAGGCCTTCCATTGCGCCAAATCTATACAAATATTCACTACTGGCTGATAGCTCGGCAGGGCCGCCTCACACCTGACCAATGCATCTGTGTTCAACTCATCTCTAACCGACGAACACGGGGAGTTGCCTGTCTCCAACAACACGTCGGTCAATGAGCCCGCTTGGCAAGAGCGAATCGCCGCCACCGACCAACCTCCGAAGAAGGCGTCCGGGAAGTGTGTCCGCAGGAGCACGCCGAACAGGCTGACGGCCGTTGCCGAGGCGAATTTGCGGAGGACAGCCGCCGTCGGGCTGGGGGCCGCCCGTCTCACTCTGGTCGGTCGGTCGAGAGAAGCCTGAAAAGAACGCATACTCGAAAGGAAGTGAAGTCGCAGGAAATTGGAAATACGAAGGTTGCATGTGCATTTTTATTTAGCGCTCGCCCCTCCCCTCGTTCCCTCGGCAGTAGCATTGTACGCTTCATCCACGGTCTTGCGGTCACGACACAGAACAAATTATAAATATGGAGAGAGAGAGAGAGAGAGAGAGAGAGAGAGAGAGAGAGAGAGAGAGAGAGAGAGAGAGAGAGAGAGAGAGAGAGAGAGAGAGAGAGAGAGAGAGAGAGAGAGAAAAAAAGAAAGATAAAGAGTGTGTGAGAGAGAGAGAGGGGGAGGGAGAAAGAGGGAGAGAGAAGCTAGGAAAGGATTCAAACCACTCCATGAATTGACACACCTGATTTTACATATTATACCTATGTCTTGCTAAAGTTTGCAACGGCTAGTGTATTATTAAAAGTCCGCCATGCGAACTTGAAGGCACCACTTCGGGCTGGATAAACTAAGATTACATTTGATGTTACAAGTTACAGTCGCACTTTAAAGGACGGTATTGTTAGCAGAATGTTCAGTACATTTCATCCGTAATTGCAATGTTGACTGGTGCTGACACCTATTTCATATACTGGGGGGGGGGTGAATGAGTGGTCACATGTCCTGGCTTATCCTCGATATCAGAAGTTGAGAGCTCGGACACCTCTTCGAAAGTTTCGGTATATCTACACCCCCGGGATATATAACTTACAAAGTTCACAACTTCCAACATTCATCATTTCCAATTAGGAAGATAACTGTCAAAGATGTGAAGCTTACTTTCAAAACAGCCGGTGGATAGGCTTTCATATTTTAAGAATTTCATCAGTTCCAATTTATGGGCTAACTTTCATATTGGATGTTAATTTCCAAGACTTAGAAGTTGGCTTCCAAATTGGAAGCTACCCTTCAAAAATTATAAATTCACTTCCACAAGTTGGAAGGCTAGGTTAGGTAAGGTTAGGATGGGTTAGGTTAGACTTGCTTAGGTTGGGTTAGGTTATGCTTCGTTGTAATCCGGGCTGCTTTGGAGCTCACTTCCAAGTTTGTTATGCTAACTTCCAAATTGGAAATCATAAACTTTGGAACACATGATTGCCTCCTATCCGGGCTGTTTTGGAAGTTCACTTCCAACTTGGAAATGATTAACTTTTAAGTTCTGAACTTGGAAAAATGTGATGAACACCCCAAAACCATATGTCCAGGGCTCAGAAGAGGAATTTATCTACCGCCAGTATTGTCAGCCTTATGCTTTAATTCTGGCGAGAGCTAAGAACTATTTCCGAAGATATGATGCCATGCTCCAGCTAGTTCTTTTGTTTTATCTGGATGCAGACTAGCTAAACAAAAAGAGAGGTGAAATTTACTTCTATGCGACATATTGCACGCCATGTTGCATGCCATGTAAGACAGAAATTGTCGTCGACCCGGGTGTCAAAAGCGAGCCAGTTCGAGTTAGCCTGTTTTCAAACGTATGCACATAGTCAAGCGGGGTAGGGCATGGTCTGGTTTGCAGTGTGGATACCTGTTTGTAGCGGGAACGAATATCGTTGGTCAGCTCCATGCTCAATAGTTCGTTCACTTTGTAGTAGGATTGTCTAATGCTGCATGACACTTCGATTCACTTCCTTGCCGGCGAGCCCCACCTGATTAGGTATTTCGATGGAAGGGAGGTCGTTCTCTATAAAGTCGACATATGTCCGAAAATCAATCATCGGTCCCACCACCACAGTTTGGAAAGCGAACATATAGCCCAGGTAGCTCGCTAGAGATGGTACTTCTCTGAAAATATACGGAAATATCAGAAGTTATGCTAACACAAAGAGGTGCAGTCATAATTTATGCGATGTTTAGACACTGTAGGAAGCGAGAAAATTTCATAACATCCGAGTAAATGCAAATTTACGAACTTACCGCAACCATCCAATTGAACAATACTAAAGCATAGCACGACGATACTGAAGCGCGATACAGCGACACTGAAGCAAGACACGGCGATATTAACCCGTCCCGTCTCGGGGGGGGGGGGGTCTTCAACCGCCCCCTTCAGGCTTTTCGCGGACATCGGACGAACGGCGCACGGCAGCGCGCCCAAATTTGGCATACCTTTTCCCACATCAATTTTTCATGCAGATTAATTTTTTTTTAGGTCAGGTCATTTAGGGTCAACGAGTTAGTCAAGGTCAAGTGAGGTCACCTCCAAAAAAGTTCAACCAGTCGTCACGCTTTAACGGATAGAGGTATTTTAATGAAACTTTCGGCGTTTGCTTATCTTTACGCATGCAACAAAACGTACGAGTGGAATTTATGTTTTTGTTTTGTTTTTCACTACATATAAATTTTGCGTATTTGCCAAATAGCAGTTCAAATACAGGATTCAGGCTAAAGTAAGCATTTTTTATAAGGGCAAGTTGACTTCCAACAACGTTTCTCGGTCTGCTCTACCCGTTGTAAAACGAAAATGAAAGAACTTGAAAACTCAAAGTAATTTTTTTTTTTTTTGGGGGGGGGCAAAAAAACATATAGCCCTGTTCGATATCGCTGGCCTTTTCTCATTCCAAATAAATTTCGCTTTTTTCATATACCCAAAATGAACTCCCCAGAGTCAAAAGCATAATGTAAGTTGTGAAAAGTCGTGAAAATCTAGCCCCCCCCCCCCTGATGACGTCACTTTGAGGGAAATTGTTTTGGAGGGTGGAACCAGACGCCACTCGTCGAACGCTTTCCGATGACTCCTCTTTCGTTTTCGTGCGATGCTTAGTTTGGATTGTAGAGGGGGGTCTTCAACGACCCCCCTCCCGAGACGGGGTGTGAGGATTTGACCGGAAAGACGGCGCGGGTTAAAGCCTGACATAACTATACTAAACAATGACACGACGACACTAAAGCATGGCACGATGATACCTAAGCATGACACGGTGATACTAAAGCATGACATATGAATGCATCTGTGGCACTCCCCAGTCACATTGGCGCGAAGACGCCATCAGGGGAGGGAAGTTCAGTTTGCGTACGTGCCTGATGGCAAGACGACGCAGCTCCGGCTTCGCTTTCAGTTGTAGACTGCACGAGGGGTTGCCGTCGCGGAGGTTGAAGGCCAGCATAGTTGCTTTCTGTGTGGCGATCAGTAAATGATCTGTCCAGCCCAGAGTAACTGTCAACACTGTGGCAGCCCATTCCTCAGAAGCACAATCGACGTCAGTTGTATGAACATCGAGACGCAAGCATCGACAGAAAGAGAGAGATAGAGATAGAAATAGAGAGAGAGAGGGAGAGTGGTGCGGATTGAGAGAGAGAGATGGAGGGAGAGTGGGAGGGAAATTGAGGGAGATTCAGAGGGAGCGAGAGTGAAAGAGAAGGAGGGAAATGGAGGGACAGGAAGAGAGACAGCAAGATGGAGAGAGGACTAAAGGGATAAGGAGAAAGAAATAGAAACAGAGGAAGAGAAAGAGAAAGCAAAGCAAAGAAGAAGAACAAGGGAGACCGACCTTGCTCTACTGTCTGTTCTCCTTTCTAAGATTAATTATGAATGAAGCTTACCATTGGATACAAACCGAATAACAACTGACCAAGCGAAACAGCCGATAAACAGTACAGGTGTGCCCGTGCTGAGCCACAGGCTAACAGGCAGCGAATATATAATATGCTATGAACAAAAGATTGACAGACTCCCACAAACAGCGCAGGGTTTCTTACATGAAATATCGATGTCATATTGAGGGGTCCAAAGCAGCCGCTGCATGTGCATGACACTCAAATAGCCGAACGATGCCACCATGCATGCTCTGTGGGGGATGCATTCCAAATTAGCTGCGCCATTTCCCAGTTGCCATTGTCCAGGTATATCGTGGTTAAGGCCACCAACCGCGAGACAAGGTTGGCGGAGTCCACGGGATGCTGGGGCGCCACACATTCCGCCACACGATGCATCACAAACACTGCTCAACTGGGTAACATTCGGCACGAATATCTTGCAGCGTACTTAATTTTCCACCAGATTTACAAGTTAAACAGGCCACCCTTGACCATATTCCGATACCTGTGAAAACATCGCTTCATCCATGGCTTGCTTCACCCCTAAATGCGTATGCCCACAACAGTCCATGCAAGCCAATATGCAATCGTTATTCGTGAAATACAATTGCGTATTGGCCTTTGGTTATGACGCAGTTTTGCTCCATTGCTAAAAGATTCCATGTACGGATAAATGTCCTTTTCCTGACCAGAACAGACATCCAAAGGTCAAAGTCACCGATCCCATGAAGACCAAGCACTCGGAAATATACAGTGCAATGTTGAAGATGACAATGTTCGAAACAAATAACAATCCACTACTGAAAAGATAGGGCTGGCCACCAACCAGAAGCTTTATATTCTCATCTTTTTGGACAACTCCACACCTTCCAAGTATATCTTTACCTCTCCCCCACTTCCACCTCTGAAAATTTCAGCGATTTTTTTTTCGTGGTGGGGTGGGGGGGGGGGGCATTTTGTAAATTATTTCCGTGAAAATGGCAAATTGTCAACACGAAATTCAGGGCCCCTATCACATCAGAAATCGTCTCTGTTCGTAGAATTACCCAAATTGAGGCATTTTCTCCGTAATTGTCGTATTTAGTTCTGTAAAGCTTCTGGAATGCAAGTAGCTTTCGGATGTTTTAGACTATGGCTCAGTGGCTTAACCCAATATTGACTTCAAACCTGGCACGACTTTAGAGGGCGTAATTTGCCACTACGAATGTTTAGAATTTTCAAATAATATTGCTTAATAGCGATGTTTTCCACGAATAACATGTGTTTAATTTTAACCTTTATGTAACATAGAGATCTGATATGAGCTTACATTTATTTTTTCCCTTTTCTGTTATCATTTGTTTATGTACCTATTCTTCATCTTTGACTGTATCGTACATGGTTTACTTGCGACAAATGTTTAAATGTACATGTAGAAATCACATTGAGTCAAGATCCTAACCAGACCTTAATCCGCCATGATTCCTTTTAGTTGTGCAGAATGCAATTTTTCGCTACAATGTACGTAAAACAGGTTATGGAAGGTAAGCAAAATATATATTTCAATGCGATTTCGTGAACGGTTCAGTCGTTTCCTCAGAAAACGTCACGGCCGAAGACAACATAACCTCCCCCACACACTGCAGTGGGTGATTAATCAATAAACGGCGGTGCGGCGAGCATGAACAATGTTCCGCTGGTTTCCTTCCGCAAGCGAAAAACAACTGTTATGTTCCATGTGGAGGTGCAGGGAAATGTTGCCTCCTCGACAACCAGCTGCGCACACAACTTCCTGCTCCAATACCAGAATTGGTTGGCATGAGATGGGAATGAATTTGGCATGAAATGCTTGGAAATAAAAAATGAATATTTCCTTGGAATGGGTAGTGTGCTTTAATTTTGTTGGTACGATTAATTTGAGAGCCCAACTAACTTTACTTCAACTGGCGGGAAAACAAACTGACTTGAACAAGTTGACTTTGGACTAAAATGTACTGGTCATTCTGACCTAACCAAATCCATTTCAGGGCCTCGGTAGAGACTCAAGAGGAGAGAAGAAGGTTCTCATTCTTCCACCGAGCAAACAAGCAAATGCTTCTCCCTGAGCATTGCGCATAAGACGTAAGTGAAATATTCTGAGAGCAAAATGCATCGTCGGCCAAGTTTGGGGAGACATCTTCACCAGTGAGTAAGTTGTGTATAACTTGCAACTAAAAATCTGCGAAAAATCAAAATATACGACAAATCTTAGTTCCGCGCGAAGTATATAAATCCTGAAGCGCTCAAACAAACAAAACGGTTACAAGGTACCATAGCGTGCAGGAGCGGCCTGGGAAGACATGGGTCAGTCGTTCAGAGGCATTATTGTCGTGCGTACGCGAGAGTAGACTCGCTCGAGCCTCGACCTCTGCCATGATCAGACATGCCAGTCACCATCCAGTGCTGACACACCACCCTTGCCCCAAACGGTTCCATCGGAGATGCAGCGAAACCCGGCAGGTCGCCGCAGGTCGCAGGTCGCAGGTCGCCGCGCGCAGTCGTGCCGACACTAAGCATCGGTCATCTAGGTCCATCAGGTGTGGGACGACATAGGAATGCGCACAATAAATATCGTTTAAATGATCACCGTTGTTCGTTCTTAGTCATGTCTGTGTGAACAGAGCCCATGAGTGGCAAGTACTTCGTGCCGGTTGTTCTGCCAAAGAAATGCCAGATGTGGGGCAATCACAACAAGCACAAACAGCCTATGTGAAGGATATATACGCACGCACAGATATATATATATATATATATATATATATATATATATATATATATATATATATATATCGATATAAAGATAGATAGATAGATAGATACATAAATATCTTCACCTTCAACCTGCACACTTCTGGCACAACAGAGATGTCCCTGCCTGTGCACTGGTAGCCCAGGGACACTCGCATATGCGTAAATGGCCGCGGATGGAACACTCACATGTGCACAGACGTTGTTGGCCAAAGTCGAATGACGGCAAACACCAGCCCGGCATGAACTACGCCATGCAGGGTGTCCCTTCAAGCAGAAACAATGTCGGTCAGGAAACACTGCTGCAGTGCTATGATGTTGTTTAGAGGTCCAGGGGCGCGCCAGCAGCTGGGGCTATTTTGCTAGACCACACGTCGCACGTGCTCAACGATGTGTAGCACCCACCATGCACAAGGGTGAGGCCTGGAAACAATGACAAGTCATGCAAAGGTGCGCCTGAATACTACATATAACACGCTAGTGTACAATAAGAAGTGACACGGAAATAGCATTGACTCCTTTTTGCGTTTCGACGTTTAGGCCAGATATGATGCGGCATTCAGTCAGAATTTCAATCGCGACATTATCTTCAATAGTGTCACAGACGATGATCCAACGTAGTTCTATAAATATTACTATAAACCAGATACTACCCTGGGCGAATTGGGCCAGATATTACAAAACGTGCATTCCACGCAGAGCTGGGAGTCTCTGAACCTCACTTGTTAAACAGCGAATGGAATTATTTCAGACCATGCCCCACGCATCACGCACGCAGGGGTCAGGCCAGGCTGAGTTCAGGTCAAGCTGAGACATTATCGTCATTCGCATATGCAACTTGAAGCGAGTGGCATGAAGTTGCATCCAATGCACAGGGCAGGAGACGCGTCCCATTTCACTCTCTTTCCAAAATAGTGTGACAGGTGCTGCACACGACGACGAATCCAGAGGAAGTTTGTTCCTCATATACATGAAACAAGTTCATGCGATCAACCCGACCCGACCTGCCCCAACATATTTTTACAAACTCTGAACTTATATAAACTTATAAACCTATTTTGTGTTGCAGCGTTCCAACTCCTGCTGTCATCACTCATAAGATGCTAATCTCTTTGAATCCTAATTGCCATTGAGTCCACTTGAATTGTCTCTGAAGTACTGGCACTCATTCGTGAAAAGGGACTTAGTGCGCCCAACTATTCTGCAGTGTCACTGTAAATTGTTTTCCTCGCCGCCGCTAGCGCCACCTATATGGTGGCTAATACCCCGCCACCTGTCTTCGTCGCTAGATCAAGTCCATGTAGCTCTACAGGTCACTGCCGGCGCCACCTATATGGTGGCCACACCTCGTCATCAGCTTTATCTACCGACAACATGGTGCCCAACAGAGGGGCAGCGAAGAAGGGGGAGGGGCGCCCTTCCTTTTGCAAGCGAAATATCCTGAGATTTTCATCGTGCGCCCAATGTTTTTTCTTCTTCTGATTCATCATTTTTTTGGTCGGGTCCCCTCTCAGGCAAATCTTGGTTGTGCCACTGTTGCCCCGGATGACGCCTTACACTGACCCACGTTACTTTGGCGGCACACCTCATGCACCACGGGCCAGCGTCGGAACAGCTGACAACGGTGCGTACCAGCCGAACACGAAGAACATGATGGGCAGCCCGAGTGCGGCGACCACCACATGGCGAGGTACGGCACCCACTCTAGGCGGAGGCAGGTGCAGCCGGAACAGGGTGGCCAGCACAACCGAGGCCAGCTGACTCAAGAAGAAGTTGAGCTGATGGACGAAGGCCAGACCATCAGGGACCAGGCGCCCATAAGCTCATGTAACATTCATCTGGCCACTGGTGAAGGACAACGAATGTATTGATGCGGTGCAGCTAGCTGACTCGCCGATGATGCAAGAGAAGGAAGTGCGTCAAGGTTATTGCGGCGGGCAACACATTTCCCCCTGCTATTATCGGCTAACCCCGTGCCACGACGATACTTGCACACATTGCTGGGACAAGATTCAAGAAATCCGCAATCGGTAATGACCAATTTCGTGTTGTATCTTCCGCACAAGTCGAAGCAGAAGAGAAAAACGCCCCTAAAACATTCACAACCCTTCGATGGTATGCGCGAAAAGAACAGTTCACTGAGAAATTAGTACTTTGAATTACCAATGTCTGCGTTGTCATTCTAGCCCTCATTTGATAGCGTATATATGCATAATAGCCATCTGCAATTATGCATCACTTCAAGTATATACATCAATACAAGCAATTTCACATCGATTATCTCACTATAAATTGTTGTCATATGCATACTCGCCATCAGTTCATTCAAACATTCCATCAGGTATCATTTACCACTATTCCTGGGTGGAGGTACAGGGGTTCTACCTTTCATGTTGTATTTTTCGCGAATCAATTCAGCTTGAGCTGGAGCTCTGAAACCATTTCCCCGACTGTATTTCTTTTCACGTCCTGTCAAATGTGATGCACGCAGGAGATATTCATTAGTTCGGCAACTTGCTTGCAAACAAGGGATACGTGTTCCATACTCGGCATGTATCATTGCCGAAATAGAGCTTCCAATTTCCGAATACGCGAATTAAAAACAGCGCAATTCAGCTGGATTTGGATGAAGTGCCGACACCGACTCCGTCACTGTTCGGGCTCACTGGTCAAGCATAATGTATGCATGCCGAATATATCCATCGTCCGTGCACGAAGCTTTGATGCCTCCAAAAGTGTGTGTGCGTGTGTAGAGGGGAAGGGGTGAGCACGTTTCCTCTTTCATTTTCAAATATAAAAACAGCAAGATCAAGAGTACTCGGTACTACATGCAACGAGATGATTTTGCGATTGATGCATGGTTTCATGCTTCGAGCCACTGCATTGCTCCAGTTCGCATGTCAGTTCAATGTGCCGAGAGTCAATGTCAATATGCAGAGAGTCAATGTTAATGTGCCGATTAAAAAAAAAACGATCATTTTCGTAATTAATAGTTCACTAAAATTGCACAAAATAACCAACCCGCGCTTAAGATGGTCAACACAATAATGCTCATTATCTTCATATTTAGTAATATCTTCCATGCTACATTTTGACCCCTTATATTATCATTGCATCAGATTCGGGCGAAGGGATAGATGAGGCCGAAGCGGTTACCTTGTTCTGGAAACCCAAGAAAAATTCATCGAGAACGGGCATTACTTTTTCTACCTAGAAGCAGAAATGAACGTCGAACCCAGATCCAGCGTCCACATTACCCCAGAGTGACTCTAGGCTGAGAAAATAGTACCCTTATGTCAAGTTGGACCAACGAGCTCAAGTGACCGTGAAAAGGTCAACGATCTCTGTCAACACGTTAGTTTAGTTACTCTTCACTCACACACTCAAACACATCAAACTGAGGGCAATAAGTGAGATTAACTGCCGACTCTTCGCGATTACGGCAAACATGGCCGACACCCTCGATCTTCTGATGTCACGGGTAAGCGGCCTGAGAGGGTGTCTCAAACTTGTTTACGTCATGAGATCGGCAAAGGATGTTCCATGAGCTATGCCGGGCGGCGGCCCGCAGAAGCGCAATGCTTTCTGTAGTGGCGAAGAAAACCGAATGGGGCTGCATCCGCCCGCACCGGCAGGAGGAAAATGTACTGCGCCTAATTATCGCACGAGCAGAGGGACCATATGTTCCATTCGGCCACTTTGTTTCACGGCTACCTATGCATGCCTTCACGAATACTGCAATCACAAAGCCTCTAATGGAACATAATGTTGAGTACCTCGGAGGAACTATGCGGATGAAAACTGATGAAAATCAAACCTAGAAAGAGCATCTTTCCCGAGTTTAAAAGTTGAAGCACCGCAACAGAAATTTGCTTCAGAAGCGTGAAGGTCTGGTAGGGGCACTTCGGATGGGATCGGTCGGGTCCGGTTAGGTCGGGTCGAATGAGGTCAGATGAAATTTCGCAGAAGGAAAATGGGACTTCGTCGTTGCACATGGCAATCGCCTAGAAGACGGCACGCAAGTCACATATTTCATTATTCGTACCAGCACCATTTCACTAAGATTCCGATTTTGCATGCTTGCATGACGGATTGGGCCTTCAAGAATAGAGGAACCACTTATCAATTAGCATTGGATCATAGTTCAACGAAATTCATAGAAGGGACTTTCATTATTCAATATTCAATATTCAATTATTCAATATTCCTTTGTTCTGCCTTCCATTCCATCCGCGAAAAAACCGCAAAACGTTGAAGATGTAAAAAAGCATGACACCACGAAGATTCGCTTGCACGGTCTTCTAAGGGTTCTGAACGGTACTTGCTCGTGATGTCACGATGGGACTCGGAATACACTCCTACACCCCGTACCACACAGGAGTCGATCACAAACATGGCACATGAGTAGAGATGTAAATCTGCTGTAAACATGGCACGTGGTAAAGAAAATCTGCTAACTGTCCAGGCTTACCTGGCCCACAATGAGCTGTCGGTTGTTGGTAACTCACATGATCCAAAGGTATGCCCACGAGTTCGGCAACACCACTGAAGAGAGCACTTCCGGGATAATCGGCAGCGGTAGGTGCGGACATTCTGCCGTCAACATGCAGCCAAGTCGAGTGAAGGTGGCGGGCCGGAGTCGACAGGCACATGAGCGCTCAGACAAACCACCTGTTGGTTAAGCAGACCAATAAAAGCTGCTTCATCAGGTGTGTCGCGTGTGCCGCGCGGAACACTTGAGGAAACGTTGGCGGCCCCAACTGCAACAGCACAGGCATCACCGGAGCAACCGGTTTTTATAGCACGTTTGCTGACGGCAAGGCAGCCAACATGAAAGCCAGCGATATTGGAGTTGAATGGCACTGCTAGGCATTATAGTTAAGTATTACTGCGAGATATTGGAGTTAAATAGCACTGCTAGACGTTGGATCAAATATCACTGGGAGACATTGAAGATAAGTTGCACTGTTAGACACCTGGTGTCAGTACTGTGTGTAGGTGGCCCTTGCTTGCGCTGATGTATACGGGAGGAAGAAAAACGGTAGCCGTGGTAAGTCTTTAATTCCAAGGGACAGTCTGTGCTTGAAGCATCGTTACGCATTGATATGGAGGTACCTGCACCTCGAATATAAATTAATTGGATCTTCAGTGCAGTTCCCGTAATTGCATAGTTGTCCTAGTATCGCTGAAAACACGAAAATTGCAAGTCTGTGCCTAGCACGGACGCTCTTGAGATGCGGTTTGATGCACTCTTTCCTGGATCCGCCAGCGCTTGTGATCCACTGAGATACGAGATGCTCCACTCGTAACAAAAGCATTCTACTTGCGGATTCTGCTTTCTAGTATTTATTTCAGCTGTCCTCTCCTAGGCAGGTATCTAGGTAATATTCAATATTCAATTAAATGCAACGTGAAATAATAACATTGTTCAGCGAAACGTCTGGCATAGGAGGAAATCCAAAGTGGGGCGATGATGAGCTGACCCCGGCTCCTCATATCGGGTTTTGGTGGAGCTTAAATTAACGTGTTATAAAGGGAATGTTTTCCAACAATGCACCAGGAAGTTCAATACGAAGAATATCGCTGAACATAGCTCCTGGGAACAATTTATGGAAACAAGTTGTCGGACCCGGATATTCATGTTGGATCAGTGAAGGGTGGTCTTCGAATAAGTTCTCACTGCACACCTTTTCTCTGAGATTATATTTTTCACGAATAGGGATCGATGAATTTATTCAGAAGTAAAAACAGTGGTACTGATATAAGGATGAGACGACATCGCCAAGCCAGAAAGCACCCTTGGTAGCGAACATTTTTATATCATAAGACCCAATCATCTTGCAATAACGTGCAGAAACGATGACGTAGCCATAGTATCCATAGCCATTTATCCAGAGCTATCTTATGTACAGACAAAGGACGGATCTAGTAGAAGCCTTCTACTAGAAAGCAGCAGTGAACACTCCCGTTCAGTATTCTGTGTCTACACATATAGTCAAACATAGTAATGCGATCAGCCCTTATTTATTGTAGAGCATGCCAAAATATTTTTGAAGCTCCGGTGCGTCTGAAACAATGGACATGTGGGACAATTATGCAACTAAAAAGCAAAACACTCGACTATTTGCTTAGTTGATCCTTATGTGTTTTTGCCTTGGCTTCTGGGTCTCTCGTTGGCATGAGTTACCCTGTGACACAGTTTGGCCTTTGGGCCTCCCGCTGGTATGAGTTACCCTGTGACACAGTTTGGCCTCTGGGACTCTCGCTGGTATGAGCTGCCTGCGACACTGTTTCTACGCATGTGTGGCCCTGACAGTGCGAGCATGGGACTTAATCGTCGCACGGCTGGGGGGTATATACCTACCCCCTTAGTTTTCCCGCGATAGCGGGGAAATGGCGCGCGGTAACGCGCTGAAATTTGGTATACCTTACCATTAGCTATTTTTACATGTTTTAAAAAAATATGGTCAGGTCATCAAAGATCACAGAGTTATCGCGGGTCAAGTGAGGTCATCTCCAAAAATATTTAAGCAGTCCCCACACCTTCAATAATAAAGATATTGCAATGACACTTTCAGGGTTTGCTTATCTTGACTGAGCGCCAAAACGTACAATTGCAGAATTTTCGAATTTTGATTTTTTGAGGACGTCATTTTTTGCACTTTGTAGTTTTATCTAAACTAACATCAACATTGCAGACAAACTATGGACTTTTGTATAATGCTAAGTTGACTTAGAACGTCATATTTTTGGTTCGTATACCTATTTCAAAAATGCAAAATTCAAATTCCAAAATTTTAAAAATCCCAAATTTTGAAAATCCTACATTAAACATTTTTTATTTTGAGTTTGTTGTTTTCTTTTTTTTTGTTTAGAAGATGTTAAAATTGCTAAATGTAAGGTAGGCCAAATTTCAGCGTCCTGCCGCGTGCCCGTTTTCCCGCTGTCGCGGGAAAACTTTTGTGGGGTAGGTATCTAGCCCCTCAGCTGTGCGATGGTTAAGTTCAAATCCTAGCGTAAGAACTACCGAAGTACTTTCGACTGGAATTTGTTTGGGCTATCCGATGCAGTTTTCAGATTCGTTCTATCTTGCTTGGTTCGTGAGATAACTTGGGGGGAGGGGGGTAGGTATTTACCGCCCAACCTGGCGAAGGTGGCTCAGACCACCAGCCGTGCGAGGGTTAACCCTCCCCGTCTCTCCTGTCAGATTCTCACACCCCGTTCCGGGGGATCGATAGAAACCATCTTCTAATCTCTAAACTAAGCGCCGCACGAAAACAAAATGGGTTTCATGGGAAAGCGCTCGACGAGTATGGCTAGACACACCCAAAAAATATATCTCCAAAAGTGACGTCACTATAGATCCAAGAGTTTCACAATTTTCGTCATGTCTGTGTGGCTCTGGAGGGGGGGGGGGGTTAAATGCTTTCAGGGAGATTTGAGATTAAAAAATTTGGAATCAGAAAATGAAAGCGAAATCTACTGATACCATACAAATTTTACCACCCAAAAATCAAGAAAACTATTTTTAATAAATGCTAGGTTTTCAAGTTTTCTATAAGTTTCCTTTTCTAATGGATAAAATGGACCGAGAAATGTTCGAAGACAACTTGCTCCAATAAAAATGTTAACTTTAGCCGGCATCTTCCATATTAAGTCTAATGAGCAAATATACAAAACTAATAAGTAATCAAAAACTGAAAAAATAAGAAAAGATATTCTGGTGCGTTTTGTTGCATCCATAAAGATAAGCAAACACAGGAAGTTTCATTGAAATATCTCTATTCGTTAAAGCGTGATGGTCTAGTGCGGGAAGGGGGCTGGCCATATAGCCGAACAACTGCATGCATAGGATCGGGGAACATGGCAGGCAGGATGTCAGTGAACTTTCAGTCCCTTGGTTCGGAGAAATATCCGTTGAAAATGAGGAAATGAACACGTTACGCCCGACTTCACCCAACGTGCAGGCGTCTCCGAGATCAATGAAATCGATTTCAACGACCCGGCAGGATGCGTTGAAATGTGGCATGGGTGCATCTTGCGGACGTAATTTGCTACGCCGCTACCCCAACTGTGTGCTACCGATGAATGGTGAATGCAAGCATCTCGACACGTGTATGCACCCTGCCCGGTTTCCGCGAACCCGCCTAAGTGGTGCAGTGTGTCACGATCCTCTCTGTGCGTCACGTCCCGCTCCGACTGTCACACATAGCACGTCGATGAAGTTGACATAGCACATGAGAATATAAAATGTGTATTACCTTACCTATGAGCATCATACAAATATACACTTCATTGGGAAAACACCACAGCTCTGCGAACTACATGGCTCGCGATGAAAACGGCTTGCAATACATGTATATCGTTGCGACATTAAATACAGATGGTTCGACAATGAGCAGATAAATATCGCACAAGTGTGACGATACGCTGGCGTGGCGGCGACTCATGCGTCCGACAGCATCTCGATCCGTTCACCAGCGACAACGGACCAACAGCAGTCAGTTGCAGTGAGGCGCGCACGGCCTCTCGACAGGGCGGTCGGCCACCGTCCGGTGCCCGGGCCGGCGCACCGCACGCACGGCGCCGACGCACGGCCAGCACTACCGGGCGCCGTGCTCCGGGTACTGGTAGCGCGACTCGGCCGGCTTGCGGTACAGCTCGAACGCGCTGCCGCGCTGCTCACGATTGGCCAGGTCCAGGCCGCCCGCCTGCGGCGCCGGCTCGCGGCCGGGCGCGGCCATGTAGTAGCCGGCCGCGCCGCCGCCGCCGCCGCCGCCGCCGGGCGGTTTCATGTTCATGTAGGTGCGGCCGGCCAGCTCGTAGTTGCGGTCCAGGCTCGAGCCGTGGCCGGAGTCGAAGCCGCCGCTGTCGTCGCCGCCGACGCCGTTGGTCAGGTAGCCGGCCAGCTCGTCGCGGCCGTCGCGCGAGTCGGGCGTCTTGCGCAGCGGCGAGTCTGCCGCGCCGCCGCGCCGATACGGCTCGCCGGCCGGCGGCGGCGGCGGGCCGCGGCCGCCCTTCGGCTTGGGCGGCGGGATCGGCTTGTAGTTGGAGCCGCCTTTGGGCGGTGGCATTGGCTTGTAGTCGCTCCGGCCGCTGGAGGCACAGGTTCGGCGGGCGTCACTTGTCTGAATAGGCTCCGTGTTCACCGACATGTCAAGATAGCCCGGTGATGGGTCGGACTGGCGACAGACCCCCCCCCCCTCCCGCCTCAGGGTACATTCATCAAAGGGCGACAGACACGCCCGCCAGAGGGTCGGGGCGGTGACAAGACACACCCGCCAGAGGGTCGGGCCGGTGACAAGACACACCCGCCAGAGGGTCGGGCCGGCACAAACTCACCCGGCACATCTGGAGCCTGGCTCGTGGTCGGCCGGAACAAACTCACCCGGCACATCTGGAGCCGGGCTCGTGGTCGGTCGGCACAAACTCACCCGGCACATCTGGAGCCGGGCTCGTGGTCGGTCGGCACAAACTCACCCAGCACATCTGGAGCCGGGCTCGTGGTCGGCCGGCACAAACTCACCCGGCACATCTGGAGCCGGGCTCGTGGTCGGCCGGCTGGGTGGTGCTGCGCGTGAAGCGGTACGGGTCGTGCGGCCGGCAGCCGAAGCCGCCCGACACGGCCGCGCCGTCCAGCGGCATCGAGCGCGCCTTCAGGTCGTCGTGCATGTTGCTGAAGCGGTTGTAGGACTCGAAGGACGACGTGCTGTCGTAGTTGTTCTGCAGCCGACAGAAGTGCTCGCTGTGATTGCCCGTAAGCACACCGAAATTGCGAAGGCACAGCATAACTGTCATCACTATCAATATGTGCGATATCTTACTGGATTCGCTCAAGCCTGAATGCGAGCCAATATAATGTGAATGAAGCATTCATTACGAGCAATGCCGGGGGGCGAGAGAGTCCCACTTCGATTACCAGAACAAAGCGAACTTAAGCGATCGGACTGACTGACTCCTTCATACCGCTTAGGCATTTAAGCTTGCACATACACAGACCCTATAATTACGGAGTAGCACAATCAGGCAGTTTCTTCAAAGCAAAACAAGTAGAACAAATTGCATGGGTAAAATCAAAGTTTCTTTCCTGGGTGTGCAACATGGCAGCGGCTTTGGCGCTCAAATCGATAGAAAAAACTCCACGGTGAAACAACAGACACAGCTCTGAAAAAATCGAGGTGATTGCAACACATGCAACCTTTCGAAAACGTGTACGCTTACCGACTTGAGCCGGTCAAGAGTGTAGTTCCTCCCGGCATTCGTGTAGTTGCCGTCGTCGCGGTCCAGATAGTTCCTCATCTGGACACCGGCGGCGCGGCCGTAGCTGCGCGTGCCCGGCTTGCTGCTGCGGTCGATCTTGGGCGGCGCCTCCGGCAGCGAGGTGCGGTGGAAGCCGGCCTGCTCGGGCAGCGAGCCGCGCTGCGGCGACGGCCGGTCCTGCAGCGATCCCCTGTGCTCCGCCCTGTGCTCCGCCCTGTGCTCCGCCGCCCGGTGCGGCGACACGTGGTCGCCGGCGCCGACGCGCTGTGGCGAGCGGCGCTCGTGCAGCGGCGCGCGGCCCGGCGACCGGTCGTCGTTGGTCGCCAGCTCGTGCGGCACCGGCTGGTACGGCGAGCGGGGCGGACTGGCGGCCACCCGGCGGCGCGGCTCGCTCGGCGAGTGGCGCACGGGCGGCTGCTCCTCGGCGCCCACGTAGCGAGACGCAGAGAAGCCGTAGCGGCTGTCGCCGCCGTGCGAGTGCCGCTGTCCCAGCGGACGGAGCGTGTCCTCCTGCGGGACAGGAAGAGCGGCGTTAACACGCGTACGTCCGGGGGGGAGGGGGGGAATCTCTGCCCCCGGCGATTTTTCCAAATTTGCCGCAATACTAATCTGGTTAGCAAGACCAAATCTCGCATGGCTACTCATTAGTCCTTTCTGCATATCCTCATACGTTCTTAACCCTGGATCATCTCAGGTCAGGTCACTAGGTCAGGCGAAGTGACCCAACATCCCTCGGAGTTCTAGGTGGCATAACCTTCACAATAATTTGGCGATTTATTTCAAACTTACAACACGTCATGACCTCATCAGTGGCTATAATATATATCTCGAGTTTTTCGTAGCATTGACCTTATGTCAGGTCGCGGCCATGACTTCCTCATTATAGGACTATGGTAAAATATACAAATGCTTCCTGGTTGCATATTTGCTCTCGGAAAGACCTCACAACGGTTGTGGCGTGTATGTGGAAGCTATGCTCAATGTTACCGTTGACATTTTTGCTCAGTGACCTCACCAAGGTCATCTGAGGTCACCTGAGATCACTAGCACATTTCTGCGCATTATATCGCACTGCATTGAGCTAAAAGGCTGAAATTACCGGCCTTGTGCTTGCATCGCCAAGACGTGTCGATTGGTACATTACATGACCTCCCTGGGCTACTTCATGAACTTGACCTGAGATCATAGTTTCGGAGTAAGAAGTAGTCCTGCTTGGGCACGTATTGTCGATGGCATATTTCAAGGACTGTCGAATACCGTACGCCGTTTGTTTCTATCTGCTACAGGTCCTGAGATATTGGTTACTATCTGAGTCTCACCCGATCTGGTCGAATTTCACCTATGATGACACAGTGACCTGAATATTGACCTGAGCGAAAAAAATGACTGAAACACTTTCGATAGAGATTGTCACCAGATATCCAACGCTGTGTTCCGTTTGTCGTTAGCTAGCATAGTTCTAGAGATCTTAGAGGGGCAGACATCTGCCCTCCGGACCGGCGAAGTTGGCGCGGACCGCCGGACGCGTGAGTGTCAAGCGAGTGCCGTTGTGCCAGCGAGAGGGGCGTGTCCTGCAGGCCAAACAGCCACATTCGCCGAGGACAGGAACAACACCGTGCTGCGCATGACCACAACAATTGTGGCTAATGATCTGTTTTGCCGTTCCCTGGAGGAGTGACAGCAACGCCTGAATATCGAATGCATCCGCTCCAACTCTGCCAACTTGGTGCGGATTGTAGGGTGTCAGCAGCCTACCTGGTGCGGACTGTAGGGCGGCGGCGGCAGGTCGTCGGCGGCCAGGCTCGGGTCGGAGGCGCTGCGCAGCAGGTGCGGGTCGGAGGCGGCCGGCGACACGGGCGGCACGCGCGCCGGAGACGCCTCGGCACCCTCTGGGTCAGACTCGGGCGACGACGCGTACGACAGGCGCGACGTCATCGGGAAGAGGAAGTCGTCCGAGATGGACTCGCCCGGCTGCGCGGACACGGCGGCAGAGACGAGCGGACGTGAGAGGCGGACAAGCGGAGCGCGAGGCTCACTGTATGTACAGAGCACACAGAGCACACACAGCTCAGCTCGCAAGCGCACACTGCATACACACTCGAGCTCAGGCGTCCAGCACGCGAGTGGCTGATCTGGAGAGCATTCAAACCGCCCACATGGGCGAGTTGGATTTCATGGTGCACGACTAGGTAGCAGACGCAAGTGACCTGCGCCTCCGACACGTGTGCAGTGGGGCTCAATAGCGGAAGACGGCCGATGCATTGCCCATCGAGGGCAATGCATCGGCCGTCACTGCGCGGCTGTAGCCACACAGACTGTGCCTCCAACTGATACCAGACAGGCACACAGGCTGTGTCTGCAACTGATACCAGACAGGTACACAGACTGTCTCCAACTGATACCAGACAGGCACACAGGTGGCATTTCCAACTGATACCAGAGAGGCACACAGGTGGCATTTCCAACTGATACCAGATAGGCGCACAGATTGTGCATCCAGCTGATACCAGACAGGTACACAGTTGGTATTTCAAACTGGTACCAGACAGGTACACAGTTGGTAAATATCTCCAACTGATACCAGACAGGAACACAGACCGTGCCTCAAACTGATACCAGACAGGCACACAGTTGGTATCTCAACTGATGCCAGACAGGTACACAGACTGTGTTTCCAGCTGATACAAGACAGGTACACAGGCCGTGCCAATTACAGGCGCGCACGGCGATCTGTCACAGCGTTGACACAGCACAAGCAGGCAGACGGCTGCAGGCGGTAAGCAACAACAACTTGATAGCACATAAGGGACACGTCAGCTGACACGGATGCCGACCGACCCGAGCTGGGAGGGCAGGCTGGATATGCAACGATTCTGATCTGAAGGCGGGTTGGATATACGCTGGCCGGGACTCGCAGGCGTGCTAGATGTACACGGACTCGGACTCGAAGGTGCGATCGTGCAGTGGCGGCGCCATGTCATGCAGCGGCGGCGGAGGCAGGGGCGTGGCGCGGTACACGGGCAGAGGACGCAGCTCCGGCTCCTCCCGGATGGAGGTGTAGAGCGGCAGCCAGGGTGGCGGCGGCACAGGCGGCGGCGCCGGCACACCGGCGAACGCGTCCGGCGTGAAATCGAACGACGGGATCTCGGGCAACGGGGCGGCCGCGGCCGGCTGCAGGAAAGGATCTGCTAATGCGGGAAGCAGGAAAATGTCCGAACACATCTCGATCGGCTGCAATGGAACAGAAGCCACCGTCACCCAGTGCAAATTGGCTGCCGAACCTTTTCAATTATTATCCACTTCAATTATTGTACAACGATAAGACCGAGGAATATGAGATCTGGCAAACGAAGCATAAAACAGCAAAAACACAGACAAGACTTGGCTGCTCATGCCATTACAAGACAGCTGAAGGCAGACAACGTAGCGCTATGTCGTGGAATAGCAATCATGCAGTGCGTTTGCGTTATCCACAGTGATAATAATACCGGCACTTCATTACAACATTACTGCAGCAATGCTCCACGGTTCGCATAGCTTGACGTTCCACAGAAATAATGCCAAGTAGCCAAACACTGGCAGCCATGGAGCCAGGCGTTAGTGGGTAAATACCAAGCAGCCAAACATTGACAGCCCGTCATGGAGCAAGGCGTTAGTGGGTAAATACCAAGTAGCCAAATATGGGTGGAGGAATTTGCTAAACACGGGATATATAGCTTACGCCACGGGACTACTGTCAAATTAGCTTGAAGCACGGGTGCATTTCAGAACCCTTCTCGAATCCCAAACCATGAAGCTAACTGTTGCAAGGTTCAAGAATCTCTGGAATGCCCACGATGCATCCGGTTGATAAAGCATATCTATGAATTCGTCGGAGAATGTGGCCTATCAAAACGTGGCATTCCTAACATACCCCGACACAACCGTCACCGGCCGGAACGGCTCCGTAACCTGGCGGGTTGCTATGCCGACAGCACCGCCCCCTCTGTCTGCACGGAGCCAGTGTCGCTGCCCGCTCGGTGCAAGTACATGGCACCTTGTGACCCCGTCACGTTCCACGAACAATGGCCGCTACCTCGACTGACCAATCATGGTCCGGCATACACTATAGCAACTGCGCCGCGCGAGTTCACCAATCAGAACGCTGCTTGTTAGAAGTGATGTATAGCATAGGCAGTGCCGTGAATGGACTTTGATGAAAATAAACAGAGGGACCCCGGAGACGCACAGAGACGGCCGCTGGCGTTTGCAGTATACTGGATCAACGCCCGGTCACATCAGTCACTGCGTTGGCGACTCTAGCCGGAAAATTCGTGGCCGACTCTCACAGTCGTTTGGCTCCGGTATTTCTGAGCCGAGGTGGCTAAAGAGCGAGTTGTTCTCTACCAAAACCGGGGCATATCAAAAACGCGCATGTCCATTCCTAGACTACTCACAGCCAGGGTATCAACTACCTGACATAACAATCGACCCTCACGCATCTCTGGAAAGTTCCTCGCCACCTGGTCCCCCTCTCTTCACACTATATCCACCGAAGAACGCTCCTTGTAACACCTCGACAATCCCCACAACACATTCCGAGCCCCACGCAGTGCCCCACCTTTCCCCTCAACAGTCCCCACAACACATTCCTATCCTCACGCAGTGCCCTACCCATCCACACAACCCACAACACACTGAGCCTGACGCTGTACACCCCATCAACAGTTCCACAACACATTCTGAGTCACACGCAGTGCCCCACTCTTCCCCACAACAGTCCCCACAACACATTCCGAGCCACACGCAGTGCCCCACTCTTCCACACAACAGTCCCCACAACACATTCCGATCCCCACACAGTGCCCCACCCCTCCACTCAACAGTCCCCACAACACATTCCGAGCCACACGCAGTGCCCCACTCTTCCACACAACAGTCCCCACAACACATTCCGATCCCCACACAGTGACCCACTCTTCCACACAACAGTCCCCACAACACATTCCGATCCCCACACAGTGCCCCACTCTTCTTCTCAACAGTCCCCACAACACATTCCGACCCCACGCAGTGCCCCACCCCTCCACTCAACAGTCCCCCACAACACATTCCGATCCCCCACAGTGCCCCACTCTTCCCCACAACAGTCCCCACAACACATTCCGAGCCCCACGCAGTGCCCCACTCTTCCCCTCAACAGTCCCCACAACACATTCCGAGCCCCACCCATCCACTCAACAGTCTCCACAACACACTGAGCCTGACGATGTATACACCATCAACAGTACCCACAACACATTCCGAGCCACACGCAGTGCCCCACCCATCAACTCAACAGTCCCAACAACACATTCAGAGCCCCACACAGTGCCCCACTCTTCCTCTCAACAGTCTCCACAACACATTCCGAGCCTCACGCAGTGCCCCACTCTTCCACACAACAGTCCCCACAACACATTCCGATCCCCACACAGTGCCCCACTCTTCTTCTCAACAGTCCCCACAACACATTCCGAGCCACACGCAGTGCCCCACCCATCAACTCAACAGTCCCCACAACACATTCCGACCCCCACGCAGTGCCCCACCCCCTCCACTCAACAGTCCCCCACAACACATTCCGATCCCCCACAGTGCCCCACTCTTCCCCACAACAGTCCCCACAACACATTCCGAGCCCCACGCAGTGCCCCACTCTTCCCCTCAACAGTCCCCACAACACATTCCGAGCCCCACCCATCCACTCAACAGTCTCCACAACACACTGAGCCTGACGATGTATACACCATCAACAGTCCCCACAACACATTCCGACCCCCACGCAGTGCCCCACCCCTCCACTCAACAGTCCCCCACAACACATTCCGAGCCACACGCAGTGCCCCACTCTTCCCCACAACAGTCCCCACAACACATTCCGAGCCCCACGCAGTGCCCCACCCATCAACTCAACAGTCCCCACAACACATTCCGAGCCCCACACAGTGCCCCACCCTTCCACTCAACAGTCCCCACAACACATTCCGAGCCCCACGCAGTGCCCCACCCCTCCACTCAACAGTCCCCCACAGTGCCCCACCCCTCCACTCAACAGTCCCCACAACACATTCCGAGCCCCACGCAGTGCCCCACTCTTCCCCACAACAGTCCCCACAACACATTCCGAGCCCCACGCAGTGCCCCACTCTTCCCCACAACAGTCCCCACAACACATTCCGATCCCCACACAGTGCCCCACTCTTCTTCTCAACAGTCCCCACAACACATTCCGGCCCCCACGCAGTGCCCCACCCCTCCACTCAACAGTCTCCACAACACACCGAGCCTGACGCTGTATACACCATCAACAGTTCCACAACACATTCCAGGCCCCAAGCAGTTCCCCGCCCATCCCCTCAACAGTCCCCACAGCACACTGACCCTAACGCTGTGGCCACTTAGCAAACCCGACAATATACCTTGGGCCCGACACTGTGAAGTCCACTCGACCTGTTCCCCCACCTTGGTCTCGGACATCCAGATGGGGGCGTTCTGCTGTTTGTCGATGAGCTCCTTGACGCGTCGGTACCAGCCGTCCGCGTCGGTCATGGTGATGGTAGCCGTGAACACGTGCGACCACAGCTTCTCCAGCTTCACGCACTGCTCGTAGATCTTCTTACTCGATTTGTGCTGGGGCCTGCCGAGAAGAGTGACACAGTGACACAGTGACTCAGTGACAGTGACGCAGCGGCCCAGTCACACAGTGATGCAATGACACAGTGTCCCGGCTACATAGTGACACAGTGACACAGTTACAGTGACGCAGTGATACCGTTGCGGTGGTGCAGTGACTCAGTGGCACAGTAACGCAGTGACATAGTGACACAATGGCACAGTGACGCAGTGACATGGCGACACAGCAACGCAGTGACATAGTGACACAATGGCACAGTGACGCAGTGACATGGCGACACAGTAACGCAGTGACTCAGTGACGCAGTGACACAGCGGCGGTGACTGAGCGACACACCATAACTACCATAGAGGTGCCTCAGATAGAGCACACGAAGTCGTGACACCACGTGGGATGCCACGAACGTGATCAAACAGAAATGCCTGGATTCTCAACGCCAGCAAATTACACGCTACACAAAATGTAATGAATGCACTTACTCCGCTGCGACAAGCAGCAATTTCGCATCCTTTTTGCACAGCGCATCGATGAAGGACGGGCTACAATAATAGCGGCGGGACATATGTTGGTTGGTTATTGGTTTTACGACACATCGACCGTTGAGTCATGTAGCGTCGCCAATCTCTCACGCCGATTGGTTGCGGGCGAAGAGTAGCGACGGGTGAGACTCGAACCCACAACCTTTCGATTGTGAGACGAGCAACTTACCCCTAGGCTACTCGTCCCCGGGGAACATATGTTGTCAGAGGAACAACAGTCACCTGTGGAGATGTCTGGAACCAGCTCCCAACAGTTTTCGAACGGACACATCCTAAGGTGAGTATGTCGGTATATATGTTTGACCAGAGCTCCGATGGTGCAACCGGAGGCCTAGTCAAATCATTTGACAAATACTCTTTATAAAAGCTACATCCTTCGCTGATACTAATGAACTGCTTTCAGGAAAATATCGACCATATACAAGAGGCACCAACTTTATTTATCTTTATCTTCCAATAATTATAGCCATGTTGGCCGCAACACAGAGAAAACCACCCAGTCCGCATTCAGCATTCAATTATCTTATGGTGGTAATTGGTTTTTACGGCACGTCGACCGTTCAGTCATATAGCATCGCCAATCTCTCACGCCGATTGGTCGCGGGCGAAGAGTAACGACAGGTCAGACTCGAACCACAGTCCTACGATTGTGATATGAGCAGTTTACCTCCAAACTACTAGTTCCCCTCAATTTCCATCTGAACAATTTTGAATGTTATCTGCGTCTTCTAAAATGAAGGTTAATTTACACTTCACGGCAACAGGTGGCGCCTTATCGACATACCGTCTCACCTGCACAGTACGCACACGTCACACCCAACAAGAACACATGAGACATGCCGGTCGTCCCCCCCCCCCCGATACAAGCCTCAGACCGTTGGTTGGTTATTGGTTTTACGACACATCGACCGTTGAGTCATGTAGCGTCGCCAATCTCTCACGCCGATTGGTCGCGGGCGAAGAGTAGCGACAGGTGAAACGCGAACCCACAATCTTTCGATTGCCAGGCGAGCAACTTACCCCCAGGCTACTCGTCCTCACGCCTCAGGCCTTGACCTCACCCTCCGCATGTACTGGCACGTCAGCCGTCCTTCCCGCTACACATGTCAGACCGTGACACCTCTCTCTCCGCATGCACTCGCACGACAGCCGTCCCCCTGCTACACGCCTCAGACCGTAACCCCTCTCTCCACATGTACACGCACGACAGCAGTCCCCCCTGCTACACGCCTCAGACCGTGACCCCACTCTCCACATGCACTCACATGTCGCCGGCTCGTGCGGCGCGCACCTCCTTGATCACGTGCTTGCTCTCGGCCCTCAGGAACACGCAGATGGGGTAGAGCTGGGCGTAGTTGAGTCGGTCGACGGCGTTGGGCGTGACGTCGAGCAGCGCGTGCCGACCGCGATCCACCAGGTCGCGGATGGCGCTCAGGCGAATGATGCCCGAGCTCTTCGACTTGGACGACTCGGCGCCGGCGTCTAGCTCTGCCGAAGAGTCGGACCAGGTTCAGGATCGTTCCCAGACGCAGTGTGCAACTATGTCAGGTCAGTCGCAATCAGTGAAATTCCGAATCTGAATCAGCATCAGAGGCGGTGTCATATGCAGAAATCTAGGGTGGTGTCCCGATACATAGTCAGTATCGATGTCCGAATCAGATTAAGAATTGTCGGAAAAGCTGCTACCTGATATTCACGTCAGTTGATACCCTATTTCTATGAGTGAGCACAACACAATTTGAAACACTACATCAGATACCAAGGACAACTGGACCGATTTGGAGCTATATGGAGCCATAGGTGGAATTATATGTAAATATATATATTTCCACCTATAGCTCCATATATATATATATATATATATATATATATATATATATATATATATATATATATATATATATATATATATATATATATATATATATATATATATATATATATATATATATATATATATATATATATATATATATATATATATATATATATATATATATATATATAAATCGATGTGTATATATCATGGGTTTCCTGGCTCGATTACTAGAATCCTCCGAAATGTGATGTAAGGTAGGACCAGGAGCTTCTGAGTGTCCGAGTGGGCAGCCTTCACGTCGCGTCGTCAGGCCACGGTGGCAGCACTCACGAGTCACGCAAGTAGCAATGCCACAAGCTAGCAGGGAAGGGTTCCAAGTTTCGGGCTCCGTCTCCTCCATGATGACTTTGCCAGCCGTACCCGTCCTACGCTATACACCCACATATACACCAAAATTCGGCACTTGACTATCGGCTAACCTTCGTAGCAACCTAAGTAAAGGCAAATATTAAAACAACGTCGGCAATTGGCAATGGTAAGTCTGTGATTTGCCCCATCTTCGTGATCTTCATTGCCTAGAAACGCTGCGAAATGGCCTCCCTCCTGGAATCGAACGATGGGATTCAAGCCACCCCGGTAGCTCAGTTGGTTAAAGCGCTGACTTGCTCTGGTCTCCCCTGTTCTGGCAACACAGTGTTCGAGTTGCTTCGCGCGCTCGCATTTAGCCCTCAGCCGGGAGTGTCAGTTGGCAGCTGGCCCGATAAGGCCGGGGTCGAGCTACCGAGCGACCGTGTCGGTGCATTGGCGGCACGTTACACTTTCGGTCTAAATTCTGCCGTTGAACTGGAATTCATGGATCGGGTGGTGGGGCCAGGGTTCACGCAACAAGCTCCGCTTAGCAATAGAACCCTAGTTCCTAAAGCCGCCCCAGCAAACAACTCGGATTAAATTTTTAAGGTGGATGTTACGCTATTTACATTGCTTCAGTGATGTTCAAATGAAAATGGGCGATATAATAACACGCGCACGTCCGGGGGGGGGGGGCAGACATCTGCCCCCTCCGGTTTTTCCTCATTTGCCGCCAAACTAATCGGGTTAGCAAGACAAAACCTCGCATAGCTGTCAATTGGTCTTTTCCCCATATCCTCATAATTTTGAATTCTGGATCAATTCAGGTCAGGTCACCAGATTAGGCGAAGTAACAAAACTACACTCGGAGTTCTAGGTCTTCTTCCACAATACTTGGGCGATTGATTTCAAACATATAACATGGCACCATAATCTCATCAGGGACCATAATATGTATATCGTTTTTTTTTCGTAGCATTGACCTTGGGTCAGGTCGCAGCTATAGCTTTCCCATTATAGGGCTATGGTAAAATATACAAATGTTTCCTGGCTACATATTTGCGCTCGGAATGATCTCACAGCGATTGTGACATGTAGATGGAAGCTATGTTCAATGTTACCGCTGACATTTTTGCATCTGGCCCCCCGGACATGCGAAGTTGGCGTGGACCGCCGGACGTGTGAGTATTAACGACGTATAAAAGAACTCTTCATCACTTCTAGTTTGATTCAAGGAGGGCGTTCATTCGAACATCTTAATTTTGTTCTCATGGTTTTCGCAAGAATGCCTTGCCAAATAATTTACACCACCCGTGATACAAGTTTTCACTAGACGTGCGCTCATCACTTGTTCAAAGTACCAAATTCCAAAACGATATTTTGAACTGTTGGAAATAACAATACAACTTAGCATGCGGGCGTATTGAGCCTCACATTCCAAGCACCAACACCACTCATGCAAGAACGAACAACCAATAGCACGAGACGCACGCTCAGCAGCTGCCGCCGCCAGCTGTGTGGCGGTACTCACGTGGCGCCGACAGCCGGTCGGGCATGTCGCGCAGCAGCTGCTGGCGCGCCACGTCCGCCACGGCGCCGAACAGCACGACCGGCCGCATGAAGCCGGCCGCGCGCAGCGTGACGCGCTCGTACGCCGGGAACTTGGACACCGAGTCGGAGAACACCAGGTCCTCCCAGTGGTCCTTGCCGAGCGACTTGGAGCGCCGCTGGCGCCGCTTCCTGCTGAACAGCCGGCTGCGCGTCTCGATAAAGCTCTGCTCCTTCTTGGCCGCGTTGAACTGGGCGGTGGCCAGCTCCTCGGCGCGAGATTTGTTGGGGATGACTCCCTTCTGTGTCGCCTCGTTGTTGCGCCCTGTGGCCGAAAGGTGGCGGGCCGGTCGCTGTTATGGTCGGAGTCAGGTGCATGGGCTGGGACGGGAGAAGGCCGATGGGAATAGTTGAGGTCTCCCTTGTTTGTTTATTGGTTGGTTCACGACATACTTTATGCACATTCACGGTTAATGGCGCCGCCCACACTGTTTCGCCGGTGGGCCGCGGGATTGGGAAATGTCCTGAGTGGCGCTAGAGTCGAACCCGGGACCTTTGGTACCCATAGCCCGACACCTTAACCACTCGGCCATCCCCGCCCCAGTTGAGGTCTCCCGCTGGCGGCGCTGAGTGAAGACGTTTCATAGCCCGCGTGCGGAAACGAAGATAAGGAAGCAGACGACAGGCTAATGGGGCAGAGGAGCAAAGCATATTCTGCCCATAGCTTTTCGTTGCATATGCTGGTGGAAAAGAAGGGGGTACGCTGTTGGATTTGTTGGAGAACGGAGATTAACAACACATTTGAGTACTCCATATTTCAGAGTGCACGACAAGACGCAATGAACACACAAGCCAGGTGGCTACGGTCCATACGTTGCAACAACTAGTTCTCGCACTAGTCAGACAAATCACGGACGGCTGTCAGCGATAGCCTAAACGTGGCTGCACAACACAACCAAGAGCCGATAGGCTAACCTGAGAATGCGTTCATCTGTGCCAGCTACGGACTCCAAATTGAATGACGGTTAGGATGGCTGCCGTCCTGGACACCTAGTTCGGTCCCGGCCGGGAGAAGCGTGACTCACCTATTCTGTACACCTGCCACGCCCCTACGCCGCCCATATTCAGTGTATCCACCACGTGGAATATATCACCCTTGCGAAAGCTCAGTTCATTCTTGTTGGACTGTTCATAGTTGAAGTGAGTTCTGAAACGACAAAGGCAATCACGAGTACAATATTGACCTGACAAAGATAGTCTCATGTCCGATCAGCCATGCAAAGCATATCCAAGGGATTGGTCTATGAATGTAGCGTGAGCGGTGATGAACATGGTAACAAGTCCATGAGTAGCCGACAAAAACGCTGAGTGATATCCGCCAAATAGGCTAGTGACAGACATTATCATCACAGGGGCAGGCACAGTGCATTGCCATTTAATACGACTATGGGTGCAGTTGCACTCACTCCTGTGTAAGCAGGTGCAGAAGCATAATCACAATTTCAGATCATGATCGACTGCACAGCCAGAATGCTTGTATCGAAAGGATATTCTCCCAACCTTAGCTTCGCATGGCTACGACAACGCAAGGGCAGCAGGCAGCGGGATCACGTTGCAATCACAACATACCACCTTTCACGTACGGAACACACCCCCAATGCCAAACACAAACTCCAAGCACTTAGCACTGGATGTATTGTGGCTATTGTGGTTCCTGTGCTCACCGCTTTGCACGTGAGCACAGGAACACAGTGCCCAGTACGGCTTACCTAATGTAGAACGAGTCGCCCTGCTGAGTGGCGACCAGCTGGTCGTACTCGCTTCTCTTGTACTGCACGATCAGGTCGATCTGGTCCTGCAGACTGAGCAGGAACAGCACCGCCTCCTCTCGCGTCACGCCTTTCATCTCCATCCCGTTAACCTGGAAAACACCGCGACGTCCAGCAGCCGCTCACCTCCAGGGAGGGCAGGTGTCAACGGGGTACGAGCCTTGGCTATCAGACTAAAAACGGTACTCTGCCTTGACATTTGTGTGTCGTACACGCTCGAGCAGGAACACACGCACACACACACACTACGCACAAGAGGCAGAGGTTCCATTTTCGGTATTACTGCAGGAGAGTTTCGTTCATCTGCCGGATCTCAGATTCGCCACTGAAGCATGTTGTGCACAGGGTGGGCTATCCAAATTTATCCGGCCCGGCGAACGGAGGACTGCTTCGGTGATACGAAGCGAGACCGTGCTCTAAATGCGTGTCACCAGAATAGGATGGCATCTGCCTACAGGCAGAGCGTGCGCTTCAACCAGACGCCGTGGGCGCTGGTCGGCTTCCGTGAATCCCGTGGGAAGGAGAACACTTCCCAGTCTCTACCATAGCTCGAGAATGAGCCGCCCGAGGAAAAGCCTGCCCGTGGTCAGACCTAAATCAAGGGCCTCCGGCATCCGAAATGGACGCACTCGATGAGCTTGCCGCCAGAGTGGCTCTGGCTATCTAACTGCCGAAATCAACACTACCAGTCGCTGACATGTTATTCACGCGATAATTCTGTTTTGTATTTCACTCATTTCTCCCTGCAGCTATCTTGCTAGAGAGCACAGCAGAGGCACACCAGCGAACATACCGGCGTAACGGCATTAGCACGATGATGTTTGCTGGTGGATGATGTCAAAGCGTGAGGATAGTGAGCATTATATGGAGGACGACGATCAGCTCATGTACCGCACAACATACTGACTGCACGATGTAATGAGCGATGAACTACCCGATAAACTGCAAGAATCATCAAGTGACCAAAAAACGTGAGAAATGATACTATCTTCACGTTTGCTGCACTAAGAATATCACCGACGAAATTCCCTTCCGGCATGTTGACTGATAACCAATCAAGGAATTAAAAACTACTGATCGCTTACTTCATCAACACGCGCACCGGAAGGGGAGGAATCAGTCCACCCGTCCTGCTTTTTTATATCTCATAAATGGGCGAGGTGTAATGCAATATTGTGACTTCATTGACAATTTATCAGCACACTCTACGCAAAAATATCCAAATCAATTGGGAAATCTAGGAACTGCGAGAGGGGAGGGCGGCGAAGGGTGCAAAGTCGACCGACCGGCGGCCGTCCGGCCGCGGAACGTTCAAGGACATGCAAGTTTCCTCGACATGGTAAAGCGGAGAAGCGGTATGGAGGCCAATTTGACCAACTATTACCCTGGAGGCATGACTTTGGGTTATGCAATTTATACTGAAGAGAGTTCACTACGGCCATAGTCTACCCCTTCGAATTACGCGCTTGTATCCTCAGTAGTTTCCGAGATCACATGGGAAGCGAATCCTCCCCCATTCGGTGCTCGTCATGGGAGAGGCCCTCCGATGCGTGTGTACATGCTTCTTGTTTGAACAATTTTCATCGAACTTGCTTTCTTAATATCACTGCCTCAAGCCTGCCGATCTGATTTCAGAGCATATCTTGCAACCTGCCACAGTACGCACACAAAATGCACGAAGGGGTATCGAAAGCCTCACCCCTCTGCCTCCAGTGGTTAATACACTAAGAGAATAACTGAGGAAAGAGAGGCATCTGACCGTCCACGTCGCTCCTCCAGGAAATGCCGGGTCGGACAGCATCACCCTCTCTACATCGGCACCATCCATCACGCTGACGGTACGGTCGTGATGCGAGGCTCCGTCGCCCATCTCTACATCTGCGCGCACCTATCTCTACATCCGCAGGGCAGGGACTACCTGGGCGGAAGGGCCGGCGAGCCGAGCACAGCGTGAGGGTGGGCACTGGTCGGGAGCGGGGTTTGGGCGCGGCGCGCCAGTGTGCGCGCGCTACCTTGATGATCCTGTCGCCCGGCTGGAGACCCTGCACGGCGGCCGGCGAGCCGGCCTGCACGGCGGTCACGTAGATGCCCGTCTTGTTGCCGCCCGCCAGTCGGATGCCGACCGAGCCCTCCTTCTGGAAGCTGACGAACCTCGGGTCCGGCCTGTCGCCATGCGCACCGCAGTCAGCCAAGCAGGGTGGGAACGGTTAGCTGCTTGCAATGGCACGCACAACATCAAAACCAACTGAAGAACGTCAAACAGGCCATCGCAAATCGCACACAGCTGCGGCTATGCTGTGGCTGTGGCAAAGGTATGCGTCAGCACAAAGCTTTATGCACAGACACAAGATTGTCACACGGGAACATGAGCAAAATACGTTGGTAGGGCAGCGGCCTTACCAACTGTGTGGCCACCCTGGCAACTTCGGGAAGCAAGGACCGTCACCTAATGACCGTCACCTACCTAATGGCACGGAAGCCGACGATGCCTGGTATGCTGCGAATCGACTGTCGTTCTACCAACATCAGAATCGTTCCAGGCACAGAGTTGTCCATGCACCTAGACATGCCTATCGGCTCGAGTGAGGCGCAACGCTGTCCTCGGCACCTCCAACTAAGACGTGCCCCACCAACGCAACGCCATTCAAAATTGCGGTAAGCAGGCGGTAAGTAGCACGACAAAGTACGTAGGAAATCATGACATTTTCCATGGCAACACAGCCGATCGGGGCGGAGTGCGAATGAACCGCTCCGCAACTTACACGGGGCCTTTTGAATTCGGCGACTGCTGGTCGTAGCTGGATTGTCGCCGGGGTTCGTAAAAGTCTGAAAACGACAAATGAACAATTATTTGGCCGGGGTTCGTAAAAGCCTGAACACGATAAATGAACAATCTTGTGTGATAGCTGAACAATTGTCCCTTCTGAACACAGAATCCTCCAAGAACACGAATCTTGTTCTCATGACGCATTCAAACGCTAAATCACATACCGTAGCTCATCCCTCACGCCGATTTGTCGCGAATGCACTCGGTAATTCCGCCTGGTATGGGATTCGAACCTTCAATCTCACGGTCAAAATCCCAACACCCTACAGACTGAGCTGCCGCGACTAACAGGAACCAACCAAACCAGCATACAGAGCGCACATTATCAGATTGCTTTTTCCATCCGCCCTGTTCGAAGCGCTGACTTGATAACCATTAAGACGTGGCCGAACGACAGCTTGATCCGATCGGTTGAGGAGCGGTTTTGGCTGAGGAATGACGACAGTGGCGGCCACGTGACAGGTGGTGTGACGCGGGCGGAGACTGGCTGGACTGAGTACAGTCCACGTGACAGGCAAGGTGACGCTGGCGGGGACTGGTCGGACCAAGTACGGGCCACGTGGCTGGTGGGGTGACGCGGGCGGAGACTGGCTGGACTGAGTACAGTCCACGTGACAGGCAAGGTGACGCTGGCGGGGACCGGTCGGACCAAGTACTGGCCATGTGACAGGGGGAGGGGGGCAGGTGGAGACCGGTTGGACCGGGTGTTGGCGGTCGAGGCGACGCGAGGCGAGGTGGCGACTCGCGAGACGTACCGGAGTTTTGCGGGTAATGCGATCCGTTCACACCATTCGCCAGCAGATCGTCGACTGAAACCGAACACAGAGACGAGGGTCACGGCGCGTGTGAGAACCCGCCATGGTCAGCCCAAACCGAACACACAGCCGAGGGTCACGTGAAACCCCCCAAGATCACCCAAACCAACACAGACCGAGGGTCACGGCGCGTGTGAGAACCCGCCATGGTCAGCCCAAACCGAACACAGAGCCGAGGGTCACGGCGCGTGTGAGAACCCGCCATGGTCAGCCCAAACCGAACACAGAGCCGAGGGTCACGGCGCGTGTGAGAACCCGCCATGGTCAGCCCAAACCGAACACAGAGCCGAGGGTCACGGCGCGTGTGAGAACCCGCCATGGTCAGCCCAAACCGAACACAGAGCCGAGGGTCACGGCGCGTGTGAGAACCCGCCATGGTCAGCCCAAACCGAACACAGAGCCGAGGGTCACGGCGCGTGTGAGAACCCGCCATGGTCAGCCCAAACCGAACACAGAGCCGAGGGTCACGGCGCGTGTGAGAACCCGCCATGGTCAGCCCAAACCGAACACAGAGCCGAGGGTCACGGCGCGTGTGAGAACCCGCCATGGTCAGCCCAAACCGAACACAGAGCCGAGGGTCACGGCGCGTGTGAGAACCCGCCATGGTCAGCCCAAACCGAACACAGAGCCGAGGGTCACGGCGCGTGTGAGAACCCGCCATGGTCAGCCCAAACCGAACACAGAGCCGAGGGTCACGGCGCGTGTGAGAACCCGCCATGGTCAGCCCAAACCGAACACAGAGCCGAGGGTCACGGCGCGTGTGAGAACCCGCCATGGTCAGCCCAAACCGAACACACAGCCGAGGGTCACGGCACGTGTGAGAACAAGCCATGGGCAGCCCAAACCGAACACAGAGCCGAGGGTCACGGCGCGTGTGAGAACCCGCCATGGTCAGCCCAAACCGAACACAGAGCCGAGGGTCACGGCGCGTGTGAGAACCCGCCATGGTCAGCCCAAACCGAACACAGAGCCGAGGGTCACGGCGCGTGTGAGAACCCGCCATGGTCAGCCCAAACCGAACACAGAGCCGAGGGTCACGGCGCGTGTGAGAACCCGCCATGGTCAGCCCAAACCGAACACAGAGCCGAGGGTCACGGCGCGTGTGAGAACCCGCCATGGTCAGCCCAAACCGAACACACAGCCGAGGGTCACGGCACGTGTGAGAACAAGCCATGGGCAGCCCAAACCGATCACAGAGCCGAGGGTCACGGCACGTGTGAGAACCCGCCATGATCAGCCCAAACCGAACACAGAGCCGAGGGTCACGGCACGTGTGAGAACCCGCCATGGTCAGCCCAAACCGAACACAGAGCCGAGGGTCACGGCGCGTGTGAGAACCCGCCATGGTCAGCCCAAACCGAACACACAGCCGAGGGTCACGGCACGTGTGAGAACAAGCCATGGGCAGCCCAAACCGATCACAGAGCCGAGGGTCACGGCACGTGTGAGAACCCGCCATGATCAGCCCAAACCGAACACAGAGCCGAGGGTCACGGCACGTGTGAGAACCCGCCATGGTCAGCCCAAACCGAACACAGAGCCGAGGGTCACGGCACGTGTGAGAACCCGCCATGGTCAGCCCAAACCGAACACACAGCCGAGGGTCACGGCACGTGTGAGAACAAGCCATGGGCAGCCAAAACCGATCACAGAGCCGAGGGTCACGGCACGTGTGAGAACCCGCCATGGTCAGCCCAAACCGAACACAGAGCCGAGGGTCACGGCACGTGTGAGAACCCGCCATGGTCAGCCCAAACCGAACACAGAGCCGAGGGTCACGGCACGTGTGAGAACCCGCCATGGTCAGCCCAAACCGAACACACAGCCGAGGGTCACGGCACGTGTGAGAACCCGCCATGGGCAGCCCAAACCGAACACAGAGCCGAGGGTCACGGCACGTGTGAGAACCCGCCATGGTCAGCCCAAACCGAACACAGAGCCGAGGGTCACGGCACGTGTGAGAACCCGCCATGGTCAGCCCAAACCGAACACAGAGCCGAGGGTCACGGCACGTGTGAGAACCCGCCATGGTCAGCCCAAACCGAACACAGAGCCGGGGGTCACGGCACGTGTGAGAACCAACCAGGCACGGTCAGCGCTTGCAGGGACACAGGAGCACACTGGACTAACTGACCGACAACTGGACATACAGCGCCAATCAGTATACACATAGCAGTAGGCTACCATGACAACACTCAGGGATCTTATCGCCTCATCGTGACAACCTTGTCTGAATGTTTTTTCGGCGAAAATGTCCAGCAATGCATCATCAAAAACCTCCTGTTGCACTTTGCTTAAAGTCCCACTCCTATCCTCGTATGAATAAAGTCCACGACGTTTACATCTGAGTTGGATTTGATCCAGTAGTTATTTCATTCCCGCCGATATTCCAATCACAAGGACAAATACTACCCTGAGCCGGAAACTGTAGCTTTGAATTATGGAAACACACTGGAGCTGATTTACGACGAACTTCAGGATTGTAGCTATATCGAATCTTTGCCAACCTATCTGAAGGGAAATCAACCGGAATGCAGTAGCTAAGATTCCTCCAACACCAGTCTGAATGTCACGGCGATTCTGCGTAACATTCAGACCAGGGCCCCGCGGCGGTGGAAGTCGTGACCGAGGCGACTCCTGCTGACCTGACTTCATCTTACCTGACCCACATTGACCCAGAGTGCCGCAGCGGTGGAAGCCGCGGTGGCGGCGGCTCCTCCTGACCTGACCCCACACTGACCCGAGTCCAGCGGCGGTGAAAGCCGCGGTGGCGGCGGCTTCTCCTGACCTGACCCCACACTGACCCGAGTCGCGCGGCAGTGGAGGTCGCGGTGGCGGCGACTTCTCCTGATCCGAAGTCGCGAGGCAGTGGAGGTCGCGGTGGCGGCGGCTCATCCTGACCTGACCGCACACTGACCCCAGTCTCGCGGCAGTGGAGGTCGCGGTGGCGGCGGCTCCTCCTGACCTGACCCCACACTGACCCGAGTCGCGAGGCAGTGGAGGTCGCGGTGGCGGCGGCTTCTCCTGATCCGACCCCACACTGACCTGAGTCGCGAGGCAGTGGAGGTCGCGGTGGCGGCGGCTCCTCCTGTGGCGGGTGGCCGTGCAGCAGCGGCGTCGCCGGCTGGTCCAGCTGGCTCAGCGATATGTCCATCAGTGGGCCCCGCGACCGGCCGTTTTGCCTGAAGCGGACAAACGGGTCAGTTGGACCACAGCCTGCACATCTCGACAGTCGACCTGTTCGACTCGTACCAAAGCACAGCCAGCATCTCTCGCATACCTCAGGCAAGAGAACCGGCACAGTGTAAGTCCCATTATCATAAGTGTACGACTCGAAGACTAGCGCATCATCTGACATTATCTGACATCAGCTGACATGACAGGCAGACGGAGCAAATATGCCTTTCCAAGCCCTTCCAAGGTCACATGTGTGAGTGTGAAGGAGCCAGTGACGCGTCTGGAGTGCGTGCAAGCGACGCACCTGGCGCTTGCAGTTCCTCTGCGCAATGCTCACACAAGTCTACATGGCGCAGCACGCCAGGTAGTGGCACTCCCAGCACTGCCGGTCCCGGCACCGCACACCCGGTCCTCGGTTCGGCGAGGTCTGAGCGACAGCGCAGGTTTTCACGGGTGCGACTCTCACGCCGCGGCCGACCCGGTGTGGGCCAGCGGTGGCACACGCCCGGCCGGCGACGGATGCTGACGGCGGGGGGCCATGCGTGCGCGCGACCTACCTGAGCAGGTTGTTCTTGTCGTCAGGGTGTCGCCCAGGCAGCTGGCCGGGCCGCGGCTCGCGCTCAGACCGGGTCGGCGGCTGCACGTACAGGTTCTGGCTGGCGCCGTAGCTGGGCCGCGTGTCCGACTGGGACCGGCCGTGGTGGTGCGACGGACTCTCTGTCAGAGGCGGGACCGAGTCAGCGGCAGCCGGACGAACTGAAGCTGACTGAAGGGGACTGGAAAACTGCAGGGGGCGGGGCTCGGCCAAGAGCACTGTTAGACAACACAGGGTCAGAGGCACCGCTTCAGACTGGACCTGGTCGACACATTGCCATAAACAAGCCAGATTAAAAGATACATCCAGGTAACTGGACTGGGTCCATGGCAGTATCTAAGGCTAGGTAAAGTCAACAACTGCGAAGACACGACGGGGTCAGACATATTGTCTCAGAATTGATCCGGGCAACAGTGCTGTCAGATGAGACGTCAACCATAAGGAAATGTCGAGGACAAAAATGAGTCAGCATTATTGTTAGAGGAAAAGCGAACCAATGAGGAATTCCAAAATAAACTAAAGAAAAACCAGGAGGACGGCCGTCCACAGTCAGCGGTAACGTCAGAGACCGGACTGTGCCTGCAGTACTGCCAGAGTCAGGACCAGGTGCGAGACAATGTCCCAAACACATTCAGGAACTGCAGAAGCAAATAGGCAGACGCTTGAAGGAGGCTCAATGCTAAGCAGTGATGAGCAGTAAAACGTTGTGCAGGAAGCCAGCTTTTCCTCCCCAGTCAGAAAGCACCAGTATGGCACCGACAATATGACAACCGCGTCCCGGATCAATTGCTCGTGCCAGCTCCTTCTAAAGGTACACACAAAGTCGTCTCGACGCCACCAACTGTTGCCAGCCATGCCTCCCTGTACCAGCACATCAACAGCCAGCGTCGTCCCTCTCCGGCTTCTACCGCTGGCTCGCAACCAGAGACGCAGGCAGAGGCTCAGCCAGGCTATTCTTAAGGTGGGCCCACAGAAAGAAAAGTGCATTTGATGAAAACCACTTTCGGCACGATTCGCCAGTCCACAATTTCTAGTTTGTTGTGCTCAAACAAACAAAAATGTCTCGTTTCATTTAATGTAGTTCCTTCCTAAAGAAAGGGGACGGGAAGCTCGGGACTGCGCCCACTTGGCCGCGCCTCTGCTCACACCAACACGGTCGCGAGTGCAATGGGGGAAGCGTGGAGACACGCCGGCGCCGACTCGGCCGATACGCTCAACACCAGCGCGCGCTCCTGCTCCCCGACGCGCCGGCCGTCCAACACAGTCGGGAGGGGCGGCGACGGAGGGCGGCACACTGACCCTTGTCCTCCAGAGCGGCGGCGGCGCCCGCCTCCCGGCGGACGGTCAGGTTGAGCCGGTCCTTGGCCGTGTCGAGGATCTTGCGCGCCTCCTTGAGCGTCAGGCCGTCGGCCGGCAGGTGGTTGATGCGCAGCACCACGTCCCCCTCCTGCAGCGTGACGTCACGCTCCAGCACGGACGGCCGGCTGGTGATCTCCTTCACGAACAGCTGGCAGCCGAGCACGATGCCGAAGTCTGCGGCGGACCACGTCACGTCACGTCAATGAGGCGACTCGACTCGCCCAGGCCAGATGGAGCGATCGAGTCGGTGGTGGCGGGGCGTGGTGATGTAAATGTGCGAGACAGACAACAGTGGCATGTTCAAGACAGCTGAGATGTGAAGGAGGTTTGAGTGAGTGCGAAGCGAACAGCAGTGCTGTTCACTTCACAGCATTGCTGTGATGCAAACGACAGTGTTGTGAAGCGGGCAATAGTGGTGTGAAGAGGGTAGTGGTGGCATGGAATGAACAGGAGTGCTGTGAAGCTAGAAAGAGCAGTATGAGGCGAACGGTAGTGGCGTGAGGGGGAGAGGAGTGGTGTGAAGGGGACATGAGTGATGTGGAGTGGATGAGAGCAGCATGAAGCGGACAGTATTGGCATACAGTGAACAGTAGTGACGTGAAGTGGGCGAGAATAGCACGATGAGTGAAGACGCCTGCAGTGAGGAAAACAAAAGTGGAATGAAAACGAGGAAAATCACGGCGAGGATGCAATAGTGACTAAGGGAACACCTGCGGGTAGCAGCGATGAGTGCAGATGTTGCACCTGGGAAGCACTAGCGCCACGCAGGAACAAGAAAGAGAAGGCGTCAGAAATGTCACTATTGGGCCAATATGTGGCGAGCATTGACTGCATGCGTGCTAGCACATCACTACAACTACGGATCATTCAACTGCTCGAACACAAATAATTTATCTTTGATCTTGATTGGACAGGTATAAAACGATCATGTGTTGCTATTGACATTCACAGTGAGTCCAGCGAGACACGGCAAATGGGAGTACTGACGACATGGCATGGGAACCAAGACGTCACACTCGGGAGGGTGCGTGCACAATCATGAGTTCATAAAGAACTGAACTTGCTCCGAGTCAGGAAAGTGACAGTTTTCAAATTGAGAGATGACGGAGTGGGAAGAGGCTGGAAGCATTTAAACTGATTGTAAACTGTAGGTCACGGCAGCGGCAATGACTGGATAGAAGGAACAGTAACTGGAGACTGTCTCGCCCGCCGTGCAAACTGGAGCATACGGATCAGTCACCGCATATGCAGGGCATTCATTCCTGAACAATAGGTCAATCAATGCTAGCGGGTACCGTGCTTTGAAAAGAGTTGCAGAACAATAGTTGCGTGCACTGAATAGCAATCCTTGTCAAAAACGCATAATTGCACCCCTTGAATTCATTATCTCCATGCATCATCAAGAGCTAAAAATTCCTGGCAAGCTTCTAGACATGAGATTCCATTGCGCCTTCTGCTTCAGCGCGGCTCAGTCTGTTGTCACTATGCCAGAGAACGCCAGCGTACGTCACAGACGACATTCCGATCACAACAGCCGAGATTACACGCCGGCTCTGTGTGAGCCGAGGGGCCGACATGGCACGTGGCGGCTTGGAGCGACCGGCGACTTGGAGCGACCGGCGAAGGATGGACCGCTGCAAACCCGGCGCCACCAACTGCGCCGGGGCGCCGCGCCGGCCGGGTCACGGAGAAACCTCGGCCACGCCGCCGTCACAACCGGTCACAGGTCAGGTCACCGTCACCACCAGCCACAGGTCAGGCCATCGTCAGAACCAGTCACAGGTCAGGCCATCGTCACAACCAGTAGTCACAGGTCAGGACATTATCACAACCAGTAGTCACAGGTCAGGACATCATCACAACCAGTAGTCACAGGTCAGGACATCGTCACAACCAGTAGTCACAGGTCAGGCCATTATCACAACCAGTAGTCACAGGTCAGGACATCGTCACAACCAGCCACAGGTCAGGCCATCGTCAGAACCAGTCACAGGTCAGGCCATCGTCACAATCAGGTCACCAGGAAACCTCGGTCATGCCGTCGTCACAATGGGCCACAGGCCAGGCCAGATTACGGCAAAATCAGCCACTTGAAATGCCATGCTGCCGGTTCCTGTAGTTATTCTCATCGTGTTTGGTACGGACACCCCGTGGTGCAGCAAGTGCGTCAGCACTCCCATCAGCTGTTCAGCTGTTTGAAAAAGGCATGCAGGTGTGCACTTGTTGGTATTGGGGTTCAGGGACGCATCAGCTGCATGTGCTATATAGCGCCCATCCAGGTGTGCACGTGAAATGTCCCGGCGGCGATAATGCTTTCAACAATGGTGAACTTTGTGTCAGGTTGAGGCTCTCCACCTGGACTTCGTCCGCACACATGGCCTGCTCTTCCCCTCCCCAATAAATAATTGTCCACCTTCACAGACGTCTCCTACTAGCATAACCATCCTGGTCGCCAGTTTGCGTACACTCCGACAGGGATGAAAGTAAATTTCCAAGCACATACAAGCTTTTAAATGTATGCACATGGGGAGGGAGGCGGAAGGGTCCATCAGGGCCCTTCCGACGATTTCCGCTTGTAATCGCTAAGCTAATGACAGTGCGCCAGGACAAACAGCGTTGTGCTCGAACCTCAGTCGCCGCGGCACAGTTCCGCCGCAGACACGCATCCTGCTGGTGTGCCGGGCACGCCTGCGCCCGTGGGAAATCCGCCACGCCTGACCGGAGGCAGCCGCACGGCGCGTGCAGGAGCCCCGGCGTCACGTCCGCATCAGTCGACCGGGCGGCGCGTGACAGGCGCTGGGCGTATGCTGCCGCAGCTGCCTCTCGGGCCTCGACATGTACCTCCCCCACTCTCCACTCCCCCCCCCTCAGTCCCGCCCTCCGGCAGACCGATGCCAGCCCTGCTGCTGCTGTTGTGAATCAGACCAGAACCGACAGGACCGGCCGCTGATCGGCCAAGTAACCAGGTCTGCAAATGGATTCATCTATTGCTATCTCGGCCAAGTAGCTAGATCTGTAAGTGGAACATTAATTGATGCCTCGGAAACGTGGTCTGCACATGGATTTATAGACTGATAGACATGCCAAATTCTTGCTCATTTTATTCCAAGTAACGAAGCGGAAGTGTATGCGAGGAGCGCACCACCGTAACTACAACAGCCAGCCCGTCAAGGCTCGGCAGCCTGTCTGAGTTTGCCAGCAGCCACCGCTGAGACAGCGTCGGGACGTGTCGAAGCGAGAAACGGCACGGACTTGGAGACCTGGTCAGCTGGTGAAAACTTAAAACACTTCTTGAAAATGCGAAACCGCAAGAAAAAACGCGCGTATGTAACTGTAGCAATGTAGTTGATCTTGCCTACAGGAATTTTTGCCAGGGTCATCAAAGCATCAACATTTCATAATGTTTAGGTTCAACAAAAGTTGATGTATTAGGCGAGGTGGGGAAATGGTGTAATCATCGACTATGACGCGGTTTGTGTGCTTGGTTAGCGGAAGCTGAGTAATCACGGAATATCTACGGGGTTGCATGGAAAGTGCGCTAGTGACAACACACACAGCCGAGTTTCTTACATCCTTGTAGAAGTCAAACCCTATCATGTTTTCTCGAGTTTCCAATAACTTCGGACTCTGACGGAATACCTTATGGCGCATTTTGGTTCGCTGCTTTTTTCTTAGGTCACCAGCTAGGTAATGCACATTTTGTTCGTGAAGCTGGTTAGGAAAATAAGATCTCGAAATATTCAGGTAAGAAGCCGTTTGGAAAATTGCGCTGTCAAATTCAGAAACAGGAAAAACAAAACAAAATTAATTTCCATATGTTTATGGGTATGATATTGGTTTTGAACATTGCTCTTTCGCCCACTGTTGCAATCTGAATTTTGATAGACTGCTTGCTCAAAGTAAAAAATCACATTGTATGCTTTACCACACCTCCATGAAGTATCCCTTCCCTGTAACTTGGTTAGCTCCCAGTCCCCGCATTCAAGACTTCACTGTGAACAGCTATTCACTCGAGGTAGTTGTCACTGGTGGGTTAATCAGCAACCAGGCAGCTGTGAACATGCACCGAGTATTCGTGAAACTAAAGCTATAATCGGTGGCCTCGTCCCGAGTGAACATCTAACATAACTGAAATACCGGCTGCCAATGCTAGCTGCAAAACACTTTCACGCAGTCAAACGAGATCACATGACCAGTTCCGGTTGTGCTTGCATCTCATCAGTTGGCGTGAGAACTAATGTAAATGGCGCCTCTTGGAGAACGCCTAGCGCGCACTGAAACAGCCGGGCTCGCGTAACGTCTGGAGACGAAGCCGCCATCAGCTAAGAAGTTTGTCAGATCCACTAAATATGGCTAAATATGGCAGCGATTGTTCCCTAATGGCGCCCGGCGCGGCTGACGGACAGGCGAGCAGGTCCCGCAGTCACTCTGCAGACAGTGGCAGTGACTACCCCGGCGGACAATAGCAGTGACCACAAGGAACTAACAGTAGCGGCGACTACCCGGGCTGACATAGCCGGCGGCGACTACCCCGAGCCGACAGTGGCAGTAGACCGACACAGTCGGCTGGGTGGTCCAGTGACCACCTCTGACCGACACAGTCGGCTGGGTGGTCCAATGGCTGTTCCGTCCGCCGGCGGTGACCACCTCTGACCGACACAGTCGGCTGGGTGGTCCAGTGACCACCTCTGACCGACACAGTCGGCTGGGTGGTCCAGTGACCACCTCTGACCGACACAGTCGGCTGGGTGGTCCAGTGACCGTCCCGTCCGGCGGCGGTGCGGTCGGAGAGTGGTGCCACTGGCCGGCGGCACCGCCCGCGGAGACGGGCAGGCCGCCGCCGCCGGCCACCACATTCCGGCCGCTCCGTGCCGTGTGGCGGGCCGCCGGCTCCGCCACCGCAGATCCGCAGATCGCGCCGGCCAGCTAAGGCCCACAGCTGTACACGGCACAGCCCACACACAGCCGACACACAGCTGACACACGGCACACCTGACACACGGCACAGCTGACGCACAGCCGACATACGGCACAGCCGACACACAGCCGACACACGGCACACCTGACACACGGCACACATGGCACAGCTGACGCACAGCCGACATACGGCACAGCCGACACACAGCCGACACACGGCACGGTCGACACACAGCCGACATACGGAACAGCCGACACACGACCGACACACAGCCGACACACGGCCGACACACGGCACAGCCGACATACGGCACAGCCGACATACGGCACAGCCGACACTCGGCACAGCCGACACACAGCCGACACACGGCACAGCTGACACACGGCACAGCCGACACACACCTGGCACACGGCACACCTGACACACGGCACACCTGACACACGGTACACCTGACACACGGCACACCTGACACACGGCACACCTGACACGGCACAGCCGATACACGACAAAGTTGACGCAGGGCATTGCAAGTCGGACGTCGGGCACGGCCCAGAGACATGTGACCGGGAGCCGACTGAAGCCGACATTACCAGCATCGGGTATGAAACCTGGGCCATGTCAGCTCAGACATGCGGCTGGGATCAATGTCCGCCATACTCAGAAGAGCAGCCAGAAACTAATTGGTAGGACGAGGGAGCGCTACCAGCCCCATCGGATGTTACACACACACATGCCTCAGGCGCCCTTCCAAATGCACACACCCACGCCACGGGCTATTACTGCGCGAGTTGCAGTTGGTGACCAAGATGTCCCGCAGAGCGCCAGCAATGCTCGCAGTGTCCGCTGGCGCTGTAGCACCGCGGCGCACTGCGAAGGCTAAGATGTGGACACTGTGAATGGTGGGCATGGCATTGGGGACCGACACTCTAGCTGAAGCTCGCATTCATGGGCATCGCCAAAAAGGATATGCACCCTGAAGCTTCGAGAAATTCAGCATTACGCCTCTGGCGTTGGGGGGTTGGTGATCGAATAAATAAATAAATAAATAATAAATAATAAACAAATAAAAATCGAAATAAAACCCTCTTGCATCCATCTCCAAACATCAGTGGTGACGACAATGCTTATCACTTATCAATGCAAGCGTACATTCGCCAGGTAAATATGTAGTAGTCATATTGAACTCGGATGTCTGGTAAGAAACGGGACTATCCTGCTTCCGTTAGTAGATGTGACAACTTGAGCGGAACTGATACAGCGGTCAGCTTATATTATTTTCAAGTTAATTAGCAAAAAGACGATTTCGTATGTCTATCACCAGAACGTTAGAGTCCCACAAACTATTCCAAATCAAAACAAAAACAGCACGGCTCACGCGCAAATGACTAATTATTTTCTTTCCGAAGCACTCATCATGCGGTCCACACCAGTAGTCATTATGCGATCCAAGGCAGTCATTATGCGATCCAAAACAGTCGTCATTATGCGATCCAAAACAGTCATTATGCGATCCACAGTAGTCCGACCACATGCTGGTTCATCATATTTCTTCATGTGGCCTCCGTAACATTTGAGATTTGTCCGTTGGCTAGTTGGTTATTGGCTAACGACGCGCCGACTACTTCATACGGTAGTAAGCACATGCTGCATACAGTAGTCAACTCATACTTCTTATGGTAGTCAACTCATACTTCCTACAGTAGTCGACGCATACGTTATCATCTATCTAATACAGTAGTTCATACTTGATATCATACATCGTTGCCAATCTCTCACACTGGTGGGTCGCAAGCGAAGGCCAGCGGCAGGTGAGACTGGAACCACAACCTTTATTTTGGAAAACTAGCACCATACCCAGAGACCACTGACCCCCAGCGTTTACGGCTACAAACAGGTGTATATTTATCGGCAGAATTTCGTGCGAAGCCAGGGTCAAAATAAGAGACGGCGCAGCGGACATAGTGACCACTAGACCTCTGTTCATTTTCAGCCACTGTTTGGCAAGCGACGCTTTATACACAAGGGATTCATAAGAATTTGCGACTCCACGCGTTTCTGTGATGTCAGGACACAGAAATTACCTCGGTGTAATGTAAAGCAGGACCAAATTCGAGCAAATCCAAGAACGAACGAAACGTCTAATTATCGATTGGATTGGATTGGATTGGATTGGATTGGATTGGATTGTATTGTGGCTTTACGACACACTCAACAGCTGAGGCCATATGACGTCGCCCGCCTCTCACCCTGGCAGGAAGGGGGAGGGCATCGCTGGGAACCGAACCCCATACCTCTGGCGTGCCAGGCCCTCAGCTTAACCATTAAGCCACCGACGCCCCACAGCCAATCATCGAAACGTTGTTTTGTGGCTTTGCTGAAAACAGACTTCAGCAGCGGTGAGCGTACCGCCCAAAATCTGCGGATAATTGTGTGCATGAGGAGGATAATTGCGGCACCTTCACTGGCCTGCTCATCGGCCGTGTCTGCCCTGCTGGCAGGTGTTCAGGGGGAGGGGGCTGCGGCTACAGACGACAGCGTCGCGCCTCGTTCCAGCTCGACCCACTGTGACAGTGCCGAAGAAAATTGGGGCGTGGTGGCGCAGCCACTGAGGCGTGGTGCCACACCAATTGGGGAATGGTGCCGCGGCCATTGAGGTGTGGTGCCGCGCAAATTGAGGTGTAGTTGGCACCAATTCCGATCGAGCTTGACTGGACCGAACCGATACTGCGATGACGGACCTCCACAGACAAACGTGGCAGGCACGAACAAGCGGAGTTGTGTGTACCTCGAAAGGAATCCGTGCCTTTCCAAAGTTGAGCCGATAAGAATACAAAGGCCTTCCACCCACACCAACGCAGTAATTCGATCTTTCGTCGAGTAGGGCAGGGAAAATCTTTCAGTGTTCTCACTGAGCTTCCTCAATTCTCCTGTGTGAAATAGATCTGCCCACCCAATCGTGTTCACAACGCGACACCCCGAGCCGACATCACTGACGTGCCACTCATCCCGGGCTCGAATATCGCTGCCCGCTTTCGATTGCGACTGGCCGAGACATCCGGTGCGAGGTCGCCACGCCGTACGGCCCACGCACTCCGCAGCTAAGCGAGCAGCAAGACGACTCAGTCATGTGCCACGAGCACACACTTGGCGTATCCGACGCAATCACCAGGTCCGCGCGTGGCCGCCGGCATCACATGTCACGTACCGTCCTTCCGCTTGGCCTTGGTGAGGGTCATCTTGATGGTCTGCGGCTCCGCGTTGCTGGAGAGCACGACGCGCCGCTTGATGTACAGGTGCACCACGGCACCGGAGTCCTTGAGCACCTGCACCGCGGTGGCGTAGTCGACACTCTCCAGCGACGCGCCGTTGGCGCTGAGTACCCGGTCGTTGACACTGCGACAGAAACGCACTAGTCACGCGCCAGGAACACATCCTCTTGGATTGAAAACACTTCGTCGGAAATTTGGAACACGCCGTAGTGGTTCAAGGATAAGTCGTCAGGCGTGAGGGGTGCTTCGGCAGACATCCATCCTCATGAATTGGAGACGACACTGTCTAAGGCCAAAGCGACAATGCTCAGGGTTATGCGTGCTTTGGCATGAACCACGGATCATAAACATGCATTGCCATGGATCACAAAGCGCATCGCATGAACGAAGATCACAGAGGCTATGGTATGGAGTCAGGAAGGCATATAAAGGAACACTCAACGTATTTCGGGGGTCACGAATACATAAATACGTGTCAGGAACTACATCAACGGAGGTCGTGATCTCCATCATCAGGAGCATAATGAATGGTTCATCGTAGATCATGAACACATTACCATGACAAATAACCGGCATCGCACCGAGCCAGAGGCGTCGTTGTCTGCGCTGTAAAGTGTCACTGCTAAATGTAGGATGATTGAAGTGCGATGCAGGCAACACTCGTCAACACAAAAACAAGCACCCGGAGAACGGCACACCATGTGTGCACCTTGACCCCTTTCAGGAAGCCATTAGTGGAAGCTGATCGTGCAGGCGGCGACCATCAAATCACGTCTGATAACCGACCATGATTGAGTACATGGGTCGGTGGCGGGGACGCTGCGGAAGGGGTCAGGTCTCGGACAATGAGCGCGTGGGTTGGCGGCGGGGACACCGCAGAATGGATCAGGTCTCGGACGATGAGTGCGTAGGTGGCCGGTGACGGGGACGCTACGGAAGGGGTCAGGTCTCGGACAATGAGCGCGTGGGTTGGCGGCGGGGACACCGCAGAATGGATCAGGTCTCGGACGATGAGTGCGCAGGTGGCCGGTGACGGGGACGCTACGGGTGGGGTCAGGTCTCTTCCGCCCAGTGCACAGCGTGTACGGCCAGCGGGTAGGCTCTCATCGCAGAGGTCGAGTCGGACGGCGCGACACCGGAGAACGGCCCCGCGACGCGGCCGCATCTGGCACGTCCGACCCACGTCGGTAGGCCGGCCGGTCGGACAGCTGGTACGGCACCGCCGCCCACTGTTGACAGTGACAGGAGCGGCCTCCTGCCCAGCCCGCGGCTCTAGTGACGCAACGTGTTCCGACGGCTGCTCAGCACGAGCTCGGCGAGTGGCGGCCCGGCCACGGCCGTCCCGGACCCAGCCGACCATGCAGCGACTCTGCCGACTGTCATGGACTCCGAGGTGTCACGGACTCGCAGCTCTGCCGATCGTCATGGACTCAGAGACATCATGGACTCCGAGATATCATGGACTCGGAGGTATCATGGACTCGGAGGTATCATGGACTCCGAGGTGGCATGAGCTCCGAGCTTAGCCAACTGTCTTGAACTCCGGGCTCCGCCGACTGTCATGGACTCCGAGGTGCCATGGAATCCGAGGTGTCATGGACTCCGAGGTAGCATGACCTCCGGGTTCCGCCGACTGTCACGGACTTCGAAGTGACAAACGACGATGCCGCTGCTAGGCACATCGACAGGGTTGAGGTCTACCAGATCACCAGCAAATTGATGGTTCCTCCCCGTCGGTGGCGACAAACTAGAGCTGCCGGGTGACCGCATCGTCCCACACATGCGACCTCCTCCGCACTTCACACAGAGCGCTACCCAGCACTTGCGAAGTCACCACACTCAATTGCCATAGCCATAAAACACGCATGACAACAGCAGGGCTCAAATGTGCGATACCCGACGACACAACCCAGCCCTGCCCGGACGAGCAGTGCTCAATCAAGCCCTGCCTAGACGAGGAAGACACGACTTTGCCCTACCAGGAATGGTGAAAACACAACCTAGCCATGTCGGACGAAGAAAACAACCTAGCACTGCCCGGACGAGCAAGATACAATTTAGCCTTGCCCGGACGAGCAAGACACGATTTGGCAATGCCCGGACGAGGAAGACACGATTTGGCAATGCCCGGACGAGCAAGACACGATTTGGCAATGCCCGGACGAGCAAGACACGATTTGGCAATGCCCGGAAGAGAAGGTCGTCACTCCAGTCAGCTTACCTCAGTAACGCAAAAAACGGTCCGAACTATGAGGATGAAAATTACAATATGTGATAATAAATGTGAATGACAACATGCATACATTATCGCATGGACAAGTCACACTTATAATCCAAGTGCCGTCTTACAGAACCGATGGCATATATATTATTATGTGCAATTAACGCCTACACCTTACGGCGACATTTGATCAAACACCGTGGAATATTTTCATCACCAGTTTGTTTTTCTGGCCAGTGAAGATGCGAGTAAATATCACACGAAACGGATGGTATGTACAGAAAGAACGACCACCAAGCAACTAAATGTGCGAATGAAGACATAAAGGTAGGTAAAAGGCAACGGGGCAAATACTTTCAATGTACACTTCATGCTCATGTTCGAAGAGTGCACCTAGTAATCACATCGTAATATCTTCAGCGTGACCAATCTATCCAAACTAACTGATGAACCCATTTGCTGATGACCAAAAACACGCAGAATGTAAGGCACAGCGTCCAGCATCTTCGTTATTTGATTCAGACGTGGAGAGGTTTCTATATATGGAATCTGTCGGCACATCAAAAACAAAGTCTATCGACTTCTCAAGGACGATGACTTTCCGATCAAGTCATCGCACGCGATGATTCGTGCCTTCGCTTCGGAGAGCCTGAGGTCCAGCAGCAAAAAATGGATCACGACGAGCATGCGCCTCCGCACTCATTTATGGGGAAGCTTGCGTTTACTTCGTTGTTTATTTTACATCAAATTCGTACCCACGGTGGCCATCGCGGCGGCCAGGTAAGCACAACGAAAATCTCGTTTGAGATTTGTGCTAAGCATTGTGTTTCGGAGCATTGCGCAATTTAATTTATTCACCACGTAGGTAGGTAGAAAGCAAACTGTGAAATGAGAACTTAACATAATGAAACTAGATGACACCAAACAATTGCACTCTTGCATTGATAGAATATACCAAGTGGCGATTACTCTGCCATACTGCAATCGGTATACACCAGGTGTCCGAATAACCATACCCAGGGGTAAAATGCATGCACCACAAAATCATACTTCACGTTGCTAGTTCACTTCGAAACAAGGGACTCATAACGGACACACATCACACATCCGTACAACTACGCATCACACCTGACTCTACCTGTTCTGCAGCAGATGAACAGCCTCATGAAAAGCATTAATACAGTACCGACAGCCCCTCAATACAATATTTGAGCAATAATGCCCCATTATTGCTCAAATAACACACATACCAAATCGTGCATGCTGCCTGAATAGGCAAACTCGTGAGCGGTGGTTATGCTAAACACACAAACGTCGGCGCCAGCCAAACTGGTAGGGAGTGCTGGCTACAGCGCACACGGCACACTACGCCCCACGTGCGCCTCAGGTGAGCTGGAAGCCACTCGCCTGCCACTCTATATTCACGATTGTGTCGCGATATGGATGCCTCCTGCTCCACCTGCTCTGTCCAGCGGCGTAAACAGGTTTCGAGTAATGCAATTAAATATACGGCGTTCCATTTGTGGGCGTGGCGCGGACCTCCGCTCAAAAATCAGCCACCGTTCGAACGGTCGGAGCGAAGCCGAACCCAACCCGCGGCGGACTGCGAACAACTTGCACGTGTCGATACACGAGCGTGGCGCAGCGGAGCGCAGCCGAACACTGCCCGTGCACGTAGTCACGTTAGCGTGAGGTCATTCCCTTGCGTGCAGCTGGCGGCATGAGCCGCGCGGTATTTGTATGCATACCAGTTTCGGGCCGTCAGCAGTGCGGCTTCCCGAGCCGGCTGTAGCTTCAATGTGGCGAAACTGGATGATCGGCCTGCTGGACTGCAGGGTTACGTCTTCCCTATGCTCTCCTCCGGTGGGAAATCAAGCCACCACGGACAGCACTGTAGTGATGTCTTTAGTCTTAAGTGTTGGATGGCACTGCAAATGGCGAGACCATACACAGCAATGCTAACTTGTTTATCCTTACATTTGCACGAATACCAGTGTCAACAGACCGATTCTTAGGAACGCAGCCTCAATTAAGCCACTCCAAACCGTTCATTCATACTTGCCCCAGTGCGTTGCTTTTCTTCTTAATCACCTACAACTCGGAGTGAAAAACTATCGGTAAACTTGGGGATCCAAATTGCACGTACGATGCGACGAAAGTGAGACGTAGGCGCTACAGAGCTGACTGAACAATAAAATAATGCTCATAGCTAATGGTGAAGTTGCCAATGATTGTGTTGCAGCTACATTAACGGCACGACCGTCGGAAGTAAGCCATGCCAGGGTTGCGTGCTCGGACCCATCCATCTTGGAAACCATGCTCGGCGGAAACATATTACCGCAACTAGAACAATCACTGCTTAAGCGAGAAATGCCTAATAAGCAATTCGCCTGAACTTTCGACCGTACCGTGTCATGAAAAACAAACAGTTCTACTGCTGTCGGCGGCGTTGCAATTGCTGTGCACTCGGGCGGGACGCATGAGCTATGCTCATCTCCATACTCAACCCTGACGAAATTCAGCTCAGAGAACCATCCAATCACAGCGGCGTGCAAGAACAGTGGTCCTCATTGGCAGCTTGGCTTCCAGCTAACGATGGGCTCATCTATATCGGAAGCTATTCATGAAGGGCATGTTAATCAAGGCAAAATGCTTAGGCCGGTGTAAGACACAATTGTCAGAACCCGGGGGCGTTGTTTTCTTGTGCTGCAGTAATTATGAACCGACGAGTAACACTTGCACCACACAAGCGTTGCCTCGACCAGCGAATGCACTTCCGCCGCACCAGCTCCAGCAATGGCACCGAATATCCCGGACGGCGTGCACGACGGGCCGCCTTGGGATCGATGACTCGGCGCGACCCACGTGCGGCCGAATCGGCGGCATGAAGCCATCGGCCGACGACAGTCATGACTGTCCGGCGGCCCCGGTGTGCGCCTGCGGAGCTGAGCGTCACCAGGGCGAGCCGACCGGCACGTATCGCTCCAGCGTCGTGCGCCGCAGGTGTCCGACGAGCTGTCACTACGGCTCGTCAGACAGCTTCGTCAACGTCACCCACTTCGCACCGCCTTCGGACTGGAAATCGGACACAACTCGAGCGCATATTCACAGTTTAAGGCCGAAGAGTTTTGTGGCAATACCACGGCACCAAGGACGAACCATTCAACAATTCTTCATGATTAATCACCATGCAGAAATCTTCCCAGCAATCTCGCGGGCTCAATTCCCATTCGTAATATCATGATGACCCTCGCACATATCCGGGACAAAAGTATGTGCGCTAACTGCCGGGAATTTCTAGCATTTATATCAACAAGGGATTACCCCAAACCAGCCAAGCAGATTAAACACTAAGCAGATCACCAAACATGAAATAGCTGCCAAACGACCAAACACTTTACTAACAACAGGGTCAATGACCATGCGACCAGATAGAATGACTGAATGCCAACACATAGCGGAGTAGTCGGTCAGCAACCTGTAGTCGCAAGAGTAAGCTGGCGGCGATTTAAAAGCCGCTAAGCACCTCAATCCGTAGACAATGAAGCACTCTGAGTGCATTTGAGCGGGTGTGCACCATTTGCAGTCATCGACCGTGACCCGTCGTGCTCACCAGACTGTTACTAATAGCCTCTGGTCTCCGCCGGCAGTGTTGGCCACACTAGCCGCCAAGCTGGCGCACTGTGCGCCGATTAGCGCCGCCTCGGTGTTTGCCCCCGACCACGAGGCCCCACCGGCGGTGTTGGCCGCACTATCCGCCCAGCTGGCGCATTGTGCGCCGATCAGCACCGCTTCCATGTCTGTCCCGACCACAGGGCTCCGCCGGCGTTGTTGGCCACACCAGCCGCCCAACTGGCGCACTGTGCGCCGCTCGCGTCGCTTCCGTGCCGGCGCGCGGCCACCAGGGGCCACCTCCGACCCGACTGACCAGCGCCGACCCGAGCCACCGCAGAACCGGCCGGCGCACGCGCGCGCATCTCATTGTGTGAGGCGCGTCCTCGTGCCGCCGCCGCCGCCGGAGACGAGCGGCTGCCATGACGCCGCCGCCGGAGTGGGCCTCCACGGCAGCCGGCCCGAGTTCACAAGCCGGTCACGACGGCAGACATGCACGATGACGTGTGCAGGACGGGTCACTGAACGGCAGAGAGAGGAGAGAGGAGAGAGGGGAGAGAGGGGAGAGAGGGGAGAGAGGGGAGAGAGGGGAGAGAGAGAGGGAGAGAGGGGAGAGAGAGGGGAGAGGGGAGAGGGGAGGGGAGAGAGGGGAGAGAGGGGAGAGAGGGGAGAGGGGGAGAGAGGGGAGGGGAGAGAGGGAGAGAGGGGAGAGAGTGGAGAGAGTGGAGAGAGGGGAGAGAGGGGAGAGAGTGGAGAGAGTGGAGAGAGTGGAGAGAGTGGAGAGAGTGGAGAGAGGGGGGGGAGAGAGGGAGAGAGGGGAGAGAGAGGGGAGAGAGGGGAGAGAGGGGGAGAGAGGGGAGGAGAGAGGGAGAGAGGGAGAGAGGGGAGAGAGGGGAGAGAGGGAGAGGGGAGAGAGGGGAGAGAGAGAGGGAGAGAGGGAGAGAGAGAGAGAGAGAGAGAGAGAGAGGAGAGAGGGAGAGAGAGAGAGAGAGAGAGAGAGAGAGAGAGAGAGAAGAGAGAGAGAGAGAGAGAGAGAGAGAGAGAGAGAGAGAGAAGAGAGAGAGAGAGAGAGAGAGAGAGAGAGAGAGAGAGAGAGAGAGAGAGAGAGAGAGAGAGAGAGAGAGAGAGAGAGAGAGAGAGAGAGAGAGAGAGAGAGAGAGAGAGAGAGAGAGAGAGAGAGAGAGAGAGAGAGAGAGAGAGAGAGAGAGAGAGAGAGAGAGAGAGAGCACGTGTGCTGACGACGGCGCCAGCCCAGCCAACAACCCAAATGTGGGCTCACGGGTTGTGGAGGCGCGAGCGCAAACTCGTGCAAAAGATGGCGACAGTGGAGATCAAACGGCACCAAACGTTTGCTGTCATGCTACTTTACGAGCATACCGGAGAAAGATCGAGCGATACGAGCATCTCTCCGTGACGCCAAATACATCGTCTGCATGACTGCGGGGAGGGCACATTCAGGGACAAGTATCTGCCAGGTGACGCGCGTGTCGGCCCGGCCGCGTCGTGACTGTGTTCTGAGCCACTGCACTGACGCACGAGTGGTGTTAGTCTGACCAGGACGGCTGCACGGAGGACAACAGCCGTGCGGCTATGTGAGTATGTCGGTATGCGTGTGCGTGGGTATGTAGGTATGTGTGTATGTGGGCATGTGGGATGTTTATATGTGGGTATGTGGATATGTGGATATGTGGGTATGTGGGTATGTGGGTATGTGGATATGTGGGTATGTGGGTATGTGGATATGTGGATATGTGGGTATGTGGGTATGTGGATATGTGGGTATGTGGATATGTGGGTATGCGGATTTGTAGATGTAGGCATATGGGTATGTGGGTACATGGGTATGTGGGCATATGGGTATGTAGGTATATGAGTATGTGGGTACATGTGTATGTGGGTATGTAGGTATATGGGCATATGGGTATATGGGTATGTGAGTACATAGGTATGTTGGTGTATGGGTATGCGGATCTATGGGTATGTGGGTATATGAGTATGTGAGTGTATGGGTGTGTGGGTATGTGGGTATGTAAGCTTGTGGGTACGTGGATGTGCGGGTATATAGATGTGTATGCATGCGAGTATGTGGGTATGTGGTTACATGGGTGTGTTGGTGTTACAGCATTGATGTGAGAATCTGATGCGTCAGTACGGAACCAAATACGCGACCGTTTACTGCCAATCCATTCAATAAAGTGCTCTCCAAAAACCCACCGCTGCGAACTGTTGTGGTCGTGATAGGGGTACACTGTGCGTGTTCCCCGGGAATATAATATACAGTAGTAACAAAAATCAAAAGTTTCAAATAAATTGTAAAAGAGGAAATCATTTCGCATGGAATTTTGTCAATCACGAAGCTTTCAAAGTCTGTCGCGGACAGCAATTTCTCGTTTGAATCTCTTTACTCCACGAACTGGTGAAACATTTCCAGGGACATGCCCTCCTTGTCGAGGTCCCAGTCCCTTTAGTGGCAGCGATAAGCGGCTCCGTGCATCATCCCCTCACTGACGCAGGCCGTGCATCAGCCCCTCACTGACGCAGGCCGTGCATCAGCCCCTCACTGACGCAAGCCGTGCATCAGCCCCTCACTGACGCAGGCCGTGCATCAGCCCCTCACTGACGCAGGCCGTGCATCAGCCCACGCACGGACGACACGCGGGCCCGCTCCCCGCCGCCAGGCCGCGAGGCGCGGCGCGGCGCGGCGCACTTACTGCAGCTTGCCCTCGGCCGGGCCGGCCTTCAGCACGTCCGAGATGGCGATGCTCGGGTCGCCGGTGGTGAAGTGCGGGTTGTCGCGGCCGCCGCTGACGGCTATGCCGAACCCGTAGCCGGGCACGCGGTTCAGCGACACGTGGTGGTACTCCCACACCACGCGCTCGCCGCCCTGCAACACAGCGGACGACGGTCAGCGGACGGCGCTCTCGTCGGGCGGCGGTCCGGCCGACCTCGGCGCGACGGGCCGTGCAGCGGCCGTCGCGCCGAGGTCACACAAACGCGTCGCACTCGGAATGCGGTGTTGTTCGGACAGATGCGCGGCTGTGCTCACGGTCACGCTTGGCTCGTCTGCATGAGCGGCGAAGTTTCCTGATGCGATGCGATCGGAAAAACTGCCGACGGTATTGCTAATCTTTTCGGAGGGTTTGATAGGTCGCAAACCCGTTTGTGTGATCAGTATTAACGCACGTTGCTCTGCCCACGTCGAATTCGGAAGTTTGGGCGCTCATGTAAGCTGGATGAATGAGAATGACAAATCACAAGGTCTAATGTATTGTTGCGTTATTGTAGTGGCTTTGCTGGCTTGTAGTGGCCAGTAAAATAATGAAGCCATTTATTTCCGGGCACGTAATACTCGCGACACCGTAACAAAGGGCATCTTTAACGTCGTTCTCCGAAATTAGTGTCGCTGGCGCGCACCCCTTTGATGCCCTTTGCGCGCACACAGAGTTTCCTCAGCGCTTACACATTGATGGTACCTACGACACACTTACATACATTCATACGTATACGTACATACATACATACGATACATATGCCAGCGCGTACATACGATGCTGAGGAAAAGCCAAACAACACATTACAGGGTAAAACATAGGGCATACATTTTATTACAGCAGTGTCATCTAAGCTGCATCCGGGTAGTCCTGTCTACACAAAATACCGCACAGCAGTTAATGCCCCAGGCATATTTTATATTCGCCTGGGCTATGGTACATGGCCGATTCATCGATCCGCATATCTACGGCCCAAAAAGAAATGTAGCACAGGCCAATCCCGCGGATTTAATTTCCACTGGCTCCAGCCGAGAGTCTTCGCAAGTCAGAATCCCCTTCCGTGACGGCTGCCCTCCGGTGGACATCGAGTTCCGTACTCGACCACATAGCTGGGACGGTTGAGCGTCAGCTGACGCCAAACGGTGTCGCACAGCGGCCGGGCGCAATCGCCACGTCCCGAAATGTCGACTTAATTTCACCAGAAGCTTAGCAAGCAGTGCCAGTGCACCGACACAGGGTAAGAGTGGAAGAGAACTTCTCCATACAACTGCCAGGCGAATTTTGGCGGAACACACATCGTGTGAACCTTGAAATCCGAGCCCAGACGCGTCATCATCGATGGCTTACAAACCAGACACTACATCACGAGGCTGCGTTGGATGTGTTCCGCACTCGGTACATCTGCATTGCTCATGTTTGGTTCTGGCACCTGAGGTCAGGTGTGCCGCAGTGCGGCTGTGGCTTCCCTGGCCAAACTCACACCGTAATGGTCGACTAGGAGACACGCGTCCTGAGCTCCCCAGCCATGTTCCGCACGAGCTGGGTCACCGGAAACGGTGTCACCTAGTTTGGTGTTGACTGGGTCAAGGTCAGGGTGCGGACCCAGCTGACTGTTAACTGGTTATTGATGCGGCGGCAGCCTCTCGCAGCGATGAGAGGTCGGGCAGACTGAAGTCGTGCCAGCTTAGAAAGTCAGACAACATAGATGATACCTTTTCAACACGCTTCTGCATAATGTTTCCGTTCAGAGAGCAGGCAAATGCACCGTATTTAAGCACGGTTCTGAACTATGTACGAAGTTAGGCGCTGTGATCCAGCACAAATCAGCAGATGGTTTTGAGCGGACATTTCTTTCTTGTCCTCACTTGCGAGCATCGTTGAGATGGTTGGATGCCAGTCAAAAGGAGCGCACCAAATTCATTTGCAAGTAACATCTTATTATTGTCCTGAAAAAAATGGTCTTGTAAATTGCAGGTGTGTAAACTGTTGACTTTCTGGCGAGTAAGAATACTTCAGGTATTTTCAAGTGTATGACATTATAACATTGGCAGATCAGTGGCCATGCGCATACATAGCGAAGTCATGTTTACCAGGAATGCTTCAGTCACCCGATATTATTGCCCATTACTATTTTCTTCCGAAAGCCTGGTGTGTGTGATTGGTAACCAGGTTCATAATCACGCTTCCAATATACGTACACTGATTATCCGGCATCTTGCCGGGCAAGAAAACGAGGTGCATACTTACCTTCGTATGCTCTGGTTTGGTGCGCTGCTCTAACCCAAACCCAACCCAGCCGGTCTCGCACATCAAGTTCTAACATATCCCAGTGAGCTGTCATGCCGGCAGTGGAGGTCTGTGCCTGCTACCCTCGTGCCACGTGCGGTGCACCATCCCGCGGCAGTCGCAGGCGACGCAGACCGCGACGCCGCATCCGTTCAACATTATAGAGCAGCGGTTTCAAACCTTTCGCATGTGCTTCTTTTAGCGATGCTTCACAGTGCTTCGGCGCAAACTGATGCCAGGAAACAACGCCATGGGAATTGCTGAGGCTTGCCTCTGCCGTCAGAGTCCTCCTTCGCTAAATGACTGTTGTTTTTGGGGCGGCAGTTGTGGTGGTTCCTCTACTACTTAACGATGTCGGTGTCGACGAGGTGGACGTGTATGCGGAAAAAGCGCCAAACCAGAACCAACGTATAACAAAGCACAATGGCAAAGCGCCGAAGTCATCAAGACGGTACGATTCTCACGCTATGGCAGACTATCCAAATTGTCTTAATAGTTCGCACTTTTCCGTGACCAGCTAACATTAAGGTTGACAACGACCAAGGCAGTCGCGTTCGCCGGCCTTCAGATCGGTGACCACCTTCCCGCCCTGTCAGAGCGCCCGTCTAGCATCGACACTGCCCTGCCACTGCCCGGCAATGACCACGAGCTGACGTCACCACACCTCAGCAGTCGGCGCGTCGCGGCTGGCAGCTGGCCGCCGCCTCTCGACTCCGTGACGCAGGCCGGCTTTCGGCATCCCTGTGTCCCTGCATTCCTGCGTCAACATTTGACGCGGACAAAACGAAACGCTGACGCTGCAGCCGCTGTTGACGGCCGCTGACCAGCAGCGTCAACTGCGGCAATCCTGCGGAAGCCGGCCATTATTCCGCAACGCGAGAAGCACGCGACGCCGGACCGCGCTGTGGTGGAACGCTGGATGCCTTCGACGCTCGTCACAGTTTCCAGCGCACCGTTACGATCGGTCCCCGAAAATGTGTCACACCGCCAGTGACTGACCCCGTTACCATCGCCACTGCTACTGCGGCTGGCCTCGTCCGGTTGGAATCCACGCTTCCATCGCTCTTTGGCCGCTGCTACTGGTGTATGTAGCCCGACAGTGCCAACGTTATCGCTGCTACTGTTATTAGCAGCCCAACGGCGCCGACGTTATCGCCGCTACTGGTCTCTGTAGCTCAAAAGTGCCAACGTTATCGCTGCTACTGCTGGTATCACGCTGCTACCGCCTACTTCATTACTTTATGCTTTATAGCTGTTCTATAGCTGTCCTTCATAGCTATTAATTTATAGTTGTGGTCGGAGCCGGTTGGGTGAAAATATTACATCTCTGCCATATATTCAACGGTCCGTAGCTCTTTGTCAGAGTTTAGCCAGTCCACGTGTCATAAGACCTGCCTGGAATCGACACTCTGGTGTCAACAACACTCGAACACTCCAATGGCCACCGGCCAGGATATCGGGCACGTTTGTGGTTTTTTTTTCAGCATATTTAATGAGCCATGTCGAAAACAACAGTAGATGACGTGGCGCGCAATACGTGTATCGGAGTTGACAACCTCTCCTTACTCACCGAACATAGCAATCACTAAAATTGTACCAAACAGCAGTGTGCCATCATAGCAAACAATACTGTTTCAAGGTTCCGTTGTGGAATCCATCTCGCCGGAGTGCCTCGATGGTTAGGATTCCGTTATAGTCTATCTCGACATAGTGGCACTACGAAGTGGCAAGAAATTAAGTGACATATTCGGGATTCCATTGTAGATTCCACTTGGTCAGAGTACTTGGATCTTCCCAAGTGGCTATATTTTTCGCATAAATTTGGTGCGAATGATTTTTTTGGTGTTTTATGGACCAGGGTTCTATGCTAAGCACAGCTTGTTGCGTGAACTCGACCACCTGATCCGCAAGGCAAAGGCAGAATTCCGATCCTGATCCGCAGTTCAAAACCAGAATCCTGACCGAGAGCTTAGCGTGCCTTCAAGCCACCAGCACGGCCGCCCGATGCTGATTTTTCGGCTTTATCGGGCCAGTTGCAACCCTACCTCCTGTGTGTGGAATCTTGTCAAAAACGCCCACTGTTTAGAGCTACACTGCCGACTCTACGGTCACAGTCTCCCAGGACACCGTTGCGCTGCCGCCGATGTGGTCGGAGCGGTGGGTTCTGTGGCGGGCCGCTGCGCTGGTTCTGCCGTGTCGTCGTGTGCTGATGATGTGGTCACGGCTAGTCGACAGCCGGCGGCGACCAACCGACCGTGCCCGTCACACGGCCGTCACGCCTGGCGACCAGCCAACCATGTCGGTCACGCGGCGACCAACCAACCATGTCGGTCACGCGGCGACCAACCAACCATGTCGGTCACGCGGCGACACGCCTGGTGGCGGGAAGCGTGTCTCATGTGCGTGCGCTTCACACCAAACCGCGCCACAAAGGGCCCGAGTCGCCATGAAGCGCAGCCATCAGCTGACTCATAACACCGCAGTATGACCAACGCGGCTGATGCGCCCGCAAGTCTGAATAAACAACCTGACGCATACCACGGCACGTCAGCCGAGACGGACGCGATGACCACTCCGGAGATGCTCTGACGCGGAGAGGTACGGCCACATTGTCAGATGTGACCACCACCCCGGAGATGTTCTGACGAGGTGAGGTACTGCCACATTGTCAGATGTGACCACCACCCCGGAGATGTTCTGACGAGGTGAGGTACTGCCACACAGATCTGATCACCATCCCGGAGATGCTCTGACGCGCAGAGTTACGGGCACATAGTCAGACCCGACCACCATCCCGGAGATGCTCTGACAAGATGGATATGACCACATGGTCAGACATGAGTGCGTCTAGACTATACACATGACTGGCTGCAGCTGAAAATACCATATATGACAAATGTTTTGACTTTGATAGACAACTGATATTGATGAATTATGTGTTGAATTTAGTGTGCTCTGGTGAGTAGCACTTTTCTTGTGATGCGCGAACTCCAAAATACAAAATGTAACTGAGACATGCGAGGTTTAATGCTCAGTACAATGGACGTCCTTTTACAGGCTCGGTCACTTCAAATGAATTGTTAATTCATGGCATTATACAGACCGTGCAGAGAATGCGGAAAGACTGAACGAGAGAATTGACGGAGAACGTCTGGGTTAGCACGCGACAGAGTGCATGAAGAGGCCCAGCTGGCAACGAACCTGGCTGTGGTGCAAGTCTGAGCGGCGGTATAACGCCAGCACATTGTTGGACTGGCCAGTCTGGCGTGAATATCAGCCGGCTGGTGACATCGCGTGGTTCGGACCACCCTCCCTCAGTTCAGAGTGCGCACAGGCTGGGAACTGCTGGCTCATCGGCCTAGGCTACCCCGGCCAGCCACAGAGAAGCACATGCCCACTGACAAACTAACGCCGAACCATCGGCGAGAACACCACCGGCCCACAGCCGGATCACTGATCCGCAGACAGAAACACCGACCAACCGGCAGAGGAACACCAACCCGTCAGCGGAACATCGCCACCCTACATCCACGGAAGCACCGACCCGCTGGCAGACAAATACGGACCAACCAGTAGACGAACACCGACCCATGAGCACAGCACCACCGACAAACATAGGACAACTGATCCACGGTAAGTGAGACTGCACTGCATCTTTGCGGGCGGAAGATGCGAGTCACAGGCAATAGCCGAGGGTAGCGCATAGCATTCAATAATGGCAGACGGTGGCCGGGAGCCGCGGTCGGTAGCCGGAGTCGCATACGGTAGCCGGAGTCGCGGACGGTTCCCGAAGTCGCGGACGATAGCTGAGAGTCGTGGACGGTAACCAGAGTCGCGGACGGTAACCAGAATCGCGGACGATAACTGAGAGTCGCGGACGATAACTGAGAGTCGCGGACGGTAACCAGAATCGCGGACGGTAGCAGGAGTCGCGGACTGTAGCCGGAGTCGCTGACTGTAGCCAAGTGGCGACAGCTGGCTGCGCCGCAGGTGGTGACACCGATGCCTAACAACCGGCGCGCGCAGAAAGGCGACCTGGTCGGTCTGTATCGGCGGGCTCAGCTGGGCCACCTCTGTGACCCAGGCATGGATCCTCGTCGACACTGCCTGTGCCGCTACTCCGAGGTCAGTTCACTTGTTGTTGAGGTCACTAGGTCAGTAGACACCCCCGAGGTCACGGGGTGTCACTCAGTGTCACAGCTCAACGGCCATGTAGTACCTGCTCAAACCAGCAGACGCCGCACGGAGTGAGCCAAACCAGAGCCAGTCTGTGGCAGGAACGCCAGCCACTAAAAAAGGCCCATATGCCGGGTAATTATTCAGGTAATTGTGTCCGGGGCTGTAATTTAGAGTCTGCAAGAAGTCGGTGAAAAACGCAGGTGAAGTCGATCAGATAGGCGCCATTTTTGCCCAATTTCGGTAGAGATCCAGTGCCGTACAACCGGCTGTCGCGGTCTGCGGGTGAGTCCAGATACCGGCTTACGCTAGACCACCGACGGCGGAAGTGCCTGCAGTGAGTAACGACCGTGGCTCAAGTGCCGCAGCAACCAAATTTCGGCGGTGGAGAACGGTGTCGTCGGTCCAGTAAGGACATCATTCAGGTGTGGCAAACTCGTTGGCAAAATGGTACCAATGACGCCGAATACAATAATGGTAAACCGGAAGAAATTATAAGCGAGCGTGCCGTCTTGTGTGTACCACACACAAATACGCAATGGTTGACCTAAGGAGACTCGACGACCCTAATGTCACGACTCTTAGGTTTCATGTCACGGAAGTGCTGGAACCTACTGGAACCTGCCGACCCTGAAATAGAACCTGATTAAATATCCCATCTTATCTTATTCATTTTGTTCTTTGATCAAACATGATACAATGTCAAAGGCTAACACCGACAGTGATAATTCTGGATCAAATTAAGATATTTCGAGTTTAACACCATCTGCCTACTTCTACTGTTTGCACTGGTCAGCTCAAATTGGAAATGATAAGAAGCATGCGAAATTTGAAATTGGCTTCGAAAAGTTTACACATACATAATTTATTGGACAATATCACTGCTATACCGGAAGGTCTCCTAAATATCACACTGCTGGCATGTCACATTGTTTTATTTTCATGCCATACCATGCTTCGACACAGCCAAAATTAAGATCCTTCATGAGTTTATCATCCGAAAGGTCTTCAGGTAATGTTCATCAGCATTTGAGTATCAGCTCTCGTTATATACCAATTTTCCTGTTTATTTTAACAAGTGGTTGATTATTTAGCGGTTTTGTTGAGGTGCGTAGATAAAAAGAGCGCATGTTCACGTAGGAACAACACGTGACATAAGCAACTTGATGAATAATTACACTGATCGGGCGAAGCACTGACGGGCTGGATGCACACAGGTAACGTCATAGGCCGTGACGAAGCCGGCGGTGAACAAAGGGTGTGGGATGGGGCAGGAAAAGCCTGATGGATCAAAAAGGTGCCACAAAAAACAGCACACGTACACACCGATAACTAAGTAAGAAGTTAATAGCAATCGTGTTGCTTTACAACACCACGCAATATTAACCTCTCGTCCTGTCAACAATTTTGCCTACATAGGTTGCATGAAGGAACTCACTACCGTGTGAAACAAATTATCAACTTGAACCCTAGGTTATTCGGTTCAATTATTTAACGTGCAAGCATGAATGTGGTGGTAGCACATTCATCTGCGTCAAGACTGCACACTCAGCTGGCGGGAGCGAGTCACGCCGATGCTTCCCGCGGGCAGATCGCCCCCGAGACACGTGACCTCCCGCCCGAAGGTCAGCGATTCCCGGGATGGACTCCGCGACGCGGTCCACCAGTCGGCCCACCTGTGCAGCGCCGGCGTCCGGATCCATGCGCATGTCAGCTGCTGCGCATCCCCGCACGCAATCCACGATGGCGGCCTGCACCACGCGGCGCGCCCACGCGCACCGGCACGCACCTGTCGCACTGAGCCGCGCTCGGTCGGACCCAGCCGCCAGGTCGCCGCCTGCCGCGCGCCGGCCACAACCAACATGGCGCCGCCCGACGCCGAGCGCCGTCTCCGAGACGACCGCTTGGCGGACGGTAATGTTGGCGAGTCAAGGCCGCGACCTGCGCCGGTCGGACGCGGCGATATCGCCGGCCACGGCTGATTTCGCGCACTCTTCAAAGGCCGCTGCCGATTGGCCCGCCCGAGGCGATCGCCGTGCACGCGCAAGAAAAACCGGCCGACTCGACGCCAAAGTATGAGGGCTGTCTGGCGAGCGGCGCACCTGGTACTAAGGTATGCACGGCACCGCCGCACTACTTGGCCAAGAACAGGTTGATGAGGAGCCGGTACAGTGTCTGTCAGCCGCACCGCGGCCAGCCGGGGCCGCTCGGACGGGCGGGAGCCGGCGGCGCCGCAGCCGCGGAGTGTGTACGTCGGATGCCATCGAGACTTTGACGTAATTGCGCTTCTGGGTCGCTCATTTCACAGAGGAAAGCGATTGCGCTCAGCTCTTATCGTGTCACAATCAATCACACCAACAGGTACGGGACAAAGCAGGTAACACTGTCCGACACTGAATACCGACACAACTCGGCGTTCCAGCCAGATAAGATACAGTACGTCCGGAGACCCCAGCACACGCACAGCACAGTAGCCCGGAGACTGCATCACTTCCTGCAGCTAGCACTGGTGCTTAAGGAAATTGACTAGAATTAGCTTCACGGTCGTCAAATATTACAAGCTGTAATGGATGTTCTACAGCTAAGTGAGTGCATTACCAGGCTTGCCTTTAAAATCGAACTGTGCGATCATCACGGGCGTGCTACAAGAACAAAATGAGGCATGCCATCAGAAAATATAGCAACGTATTTCAATTTCTGGACGGAGTTAGGGCAAGAAACCAAATTTGACTCATTTTCACTTTAGCCGGGCGAACAATATGGTCCAGCCCACTTCCTTATATACGCTATATATATTTGACATATATATATATATATATATATATATATATATATATATATATATATATATATACATATATCTATGCATACTTTGAATTAATATATGTGACATCAGAGATATTACTATTTTATGCTTATAGAAAATGGCACGAATACTGCAACGGTTGTCATACAGACAATTATAATCTCATTTCGTGATAACGCTCTTCCTGTTGTAAATGATTAGATGCGACACTTGGTGTCTGGACGTTGGGGCCGGCCGGCCGAGTTCCTGCGGCGCGTGGCTACCGATTGGCTGATGGCACCTGCTGTTACCGTAAATATTTGGTCTCCCCTGAACTGGTGGTGAAATGAGCCCGTGGCGTCTCATTAGGCTTGGATCGGAAGATCCGGTTCAAGCCATGTCGCCGCAGGTGTTCAGATACGACGTAATCCCATTTTGTGTTCGACCAAACAAGTTCGTTACCGGTGATGGACACGTGCACCGTAACTTTTGAACTATGCAGCCACACGGTGACTGCTTTTGCTGTTATGCTTCCTCCTCACAAATGTCTGATAGAGTTCACGCTGTGAAAAGTTACTCGTATTTCCTGACCGAACTGCAGTCATGAGTAAATCAATCCGTTGTGTGAAGGGAATCAACTTGTGAGAGCAATGTCATGCGCAAACCCGCAATGGCTTCTAAATGTTTCATTCTTCGTAAATAGACAAAAGTTGCTCTGCTACCTCACGATTTCTCGATTTCTCATCGATTTTTTTTCGGGTTTTGCACGCCCTACAGCGGTCGAGATCTGGACTTGCGCCTCTTACCGAAGCACGTAAGATTGCCCACGGAAGAGGACGGAGAGGAGTGACGGAGAGACGACGCCAGCTGCGGCCACAGTGCGGACGGGGCCCGGAAGGAGACGCCACCTGCCACCAGCCAACTGCCACCTGCCACCAGCCACTTGCCACCTGCCACTAACACAACTCCAGATACACACCTATACACACCGGACACAAACCTAACATCGCATCCCCACTCCGCCTTGCACACAAGCACTACCTTCCCGCCCATTTAACCAACTTTAGCCGTCAGGAACAACTCTACTCTGTATCTACTTGATGAGGTCAGTCCGGCGGTGCTGCCACTCCCTCCCACCCCAGGCACCCCCAAACCCCCACCCGGCTTTCCCTCTGGTGCCTTCTGCACGATCTTTATCTGATCTTTCTACGCGTGCTCTCTTCAAGCACAGTTTCTGATTTCTTTGTGTATTCTACAACTTTATCTGCCCCCTCTGTTACCCCTGTCGGGCTCTCTTCACGCCCTTCTTTGCCCTATGCCAAATTTGTAAATTGTGTGCCACTCACCTGCCATCTACACTCTGTACCCAACATCACAAAACAACAGAACTCGACCATCATAAACACTAACATGAACACCACCGAGCCACCACCCATGGGAGACTTCATCTGCCGCCGGGGGGACGGGGAGCCAATGGGCACCCTGGATCCCTGGCTGGTAGATGGTGAAATCTCCCACTACATAGGGGCGCCCCTACACACAAAACCTCTAAGATCCGGGGCGCTACTAATACAAGCGAACAACACAACCGACGCATACTTACTCACCAAAATTAAACACATAAATGGCATCTCAATCACTATCACACTGGCAACCAACATGAACACCAGCCAAGGCACGATCATGGCCCGGTAGTCGGTATACCGGCGGAGACACTGGTCCGCAAGCCTGGGGACCAGGGCGTCTCCGCCGTGTACCGACCGGCCCCGAGACCAGAATACACCACAGCCCACTTACTCATACTGACTTTCAACACACGCATACCACCAACCCACATTAAAGCAGGTTACCTCAGATACTCAGTCACGCCACTCGAACCCCTCTCGCGTTGTAAGAAATGTCAGCGTTACGGACACACAACGAGGGGGGGGGGTGCCGTGCACCTCGCTACACTTGCGGTTCATGCACACGATCACACCCCACCGACACCTGCACCAGCGGCGAGCTGTGCTGCGCAGCCTACGGGGGGGGGGGGGACCACGCGGCCTCGGATGGGTCCTGCCCTCAGTGGATGGCGGAACGGGAGGTGCTCCGCCGGATCCACCTCGAGGGCATGGACCCATACCGGGCCAGGGCATCGGTCCTGGACCCGCCGGCGGCGTGGCCGGCTCGTCGCGCAATGCCGGGCTCACAGAAACAGCAACCACCACCAATCACAAACGTACACTACCCGGCTCTGACAACACGTTCGCAACAGAAACACAACACAGAAAAATCGCAACCCCAGCACACACGAACACCACCTAACACTAACACCCGCAAAACAAGACCACCAACACCAGGACCTTCAAACCACCGTCAAGCACACTAAAACCTATCCACTCCAACCTACCAAACACCACCGCCACCAGAATACCAACCAACATCCGCAGCATCCCCACAAATCACACACACACTGGACAGATCACCTACACCTCACCTACACACAGATCATGACTCAGACCCGGAGGAGCAGACGGACCGAGAATACAGCACAACTGACTCAGACACCACGACCCCCCCCCCACAAACGCGACACCACCATCTACTCAGCCACACAGGCCAGCCAAGAGCACAACCAAAAAATAACCATCACCTAAACGTCCACACACCCGCACTAACACATACAATCAATGAACACAATACTGCAATGGAATACACACGGACTCATAGGACACTGGCAAGAATTCAAATACTACGCACTACAATCAAATCATATAGCACTCTGCATACAGGAAACCCACTTCAAACCCAACGATCCATATCAATTTAACATATCTCAATGCTCACTACACAGACAAGGCACACACAGCACACATAGGTCAGGCGGTGTCTGCACATACATTAAGAACACTACACCACACCGCCTGATACACTTCAACACCACAGCAGATATACTGATAATATAAATACACTCCCACAACACAGCTTACACACTCATTAACATATAACGACCCACCCCTCACGGGACACGGAAACCCTTTCGGAACTAGACAAAGCACGTGACCAAATTAACACCCCAGTAATATTAACCGGATATTTCAACTCACACCACACACTATGAAACCCACGTTCGACAGCACCTGACAACAGAGCACGCACACTCATCACTCTAGCGAACAAACACAACCTCACAATACTCAACACCGGATCACCAACCTACCTCGTCCCAATTGGCTCTCCCCCCCCCCCCACAACCCCAGACGTGACCCTCTCATCATCACGCGTAGCCCTTACCCTATCCTGGACCGCCGATTCAGACCCACAATTTAGAGACCACGCACCCATCACCATTACATTCACCCAAATCCCGACCACTGCCCCCCCCCCCAATCCCCAGCCTGGCCGGCGGAACCTAAAAAATCCTTCTGGAACCCTGTCTCAGAATCCTGAGTAGTCCAAACAGCCCACAGCCCCCAACTATCAACAAAACAATTCACAGACATACTCATCACCACAGCACATCAACACACACATACAACACAGATACTAACCCATGAATTCAACACGACTAAAGCCCACAATAGGCTGCCGCATACACAGTCACGCAACACACTAGATATAACGCTCCCAACGACAACACCACTCCCACAACCCATCGCATGGTGGAAACAGCCGACACCCAACACACACTTCCTCATTGATAAACCGAAAAACACATACACACACGCAGAAATACAGCAATTATTCCTACCATGCACAGCACAGTACGCCAACTACAACATCATATATACAAACGGCTCCAAATCACATACACAGCAGACGGGCACAGAGGCGGTGCTGTACTCCAACGCAGCACCGCTGCGGGTCGTCCTTCGTGCCCGTCTGCACGACACAGCATCCACATACACAACAAAATTATTCGCAATCTTCTCGGCATACTGCACCATCTACAACACCAAAATTGAACACAGCATCACAGCCACAGACGCAAAATCAGCACTACAGAGCATAACGCACCACGCCAAATACAAACACCCCCTCATACCCAAAATACTACACATCCACAAAACAACTCACTATACCACAACGGCCAACACTTCTCTGGATCCCCAGTCACACAAACATACACGGCAACGAACACGCAGACACAGAAGCAAACATAGCCACAACACTACAACAAATCACACAATGCCCCTACTCACATTCTGACTACTACACCACAATACGACAGGCCATCAACAAACACATACAACAAACATGGGATACAGTAACAACACGGCTGCACGAAATACATCCCAAACACGAATACTGGCACTCCATCAACCAAAACACCAGACTCAGAGAACGGAAACTAACACTACTACGCATAGGACACACCGCACTTACACACTCATACCTCCTACGCAATGAACAACGACCACAATGCACTACCTGCCGCCACACACTCAGTCAAACACATGCTCATATACTGCACCAAATACAACAACCAAAGACAACATATCAAAAACTACTGCACGACGAACAACATCCCACTGAACCTCACCATGCTCCTCAACGACGACCATCCAGCATTACACGAACACCTCTTCCACTTTCTCAAGACTCTACGCATTATGGAACAATTGTGGAAAAAGAAAAAAGAAAAAAAGAAAAGACATGTTAAGAAACGAAAGAGAAAATGAACAAAAAACAGGAAAACGGAAAAGTAAAAGATACGTTACAAAAAAAAATGTACCTGCAATGCTCACATATGGCGATGACCCCTCCCCCCACTACACCTCATACCCCAATGTGGAACCGACCGGACTAACCCCCTCTCTCGATTTCATCATCACCGGCTTTCAAACAACTCTACTGCACCAGCTCTACGTCTTCAATCGATCCAGACTACGTCAACTCTACTCTTCAAGACCATCTCAACTCTACTTCACCACTGCTCGACAACTGTACTAAACCTCCACCTCGGATACATCCTCCTACCTTACGCTACTCACTCTCTTACACATCTTCCCTTCAACCGGAACCAGCCGATATCACCACACGGTGGCAGGCTGGCAAAACTCACTCACACACACACTGCTGCCTCACAGACGATTTCTCAATCCTTCGCGACTTCAAAACAAGCCAACCAAGCAAAGAGCGCCAAAGAACTCTCTTGCAACTCGCAAACTCGAGCTGAATCCTGGACCAGCTGCCGAGTGCGTCGCGAGGCCGAGCACCACCAAGAGGCCTCGGCGCCACGGACGTGACCCAAAAGTCATTGCCTACGTGCGCCAGCACGGAGCAACATAGGAGGTCTGATTTCGCCGCAAGCGTGCAACATTAGCCGCACCAACGCCAGCTGTCCGACGAACAGGACACCAAGCCCACGGAGGACTCCGACCACAACAGCTGCCACCATCTCGTCTACTCTCGTCACTACGGACTTTCAGCTCTACCCTACACCATCATCTCTACCTTGGAAGTTGTAGATCTTGCTAGATCTACAACTTCACTTCAGGTTGGTCCAGCGGTGCCGCCAACCCCCCCAATTCCGCCGATATTTGTAAAAGTGTTCTCATTTCTCTCCTGCACCACCAGAAAACCCGAGACCCACACTGAACACTCCTACGCACCATGCCCTACACCACAACAGACGAACCGACGGGTTATTTTTATCTCTGCCGCCGGGTCGATGGTCGGCCTATGACCAGCCTCGACCCTTAGAAGGTGGAGACAGAGATCGCCCGTCGGACACAAGCTCCCCTACACGCACTCCCTCTAAAATCTGGGGAGCTCTTGATCCAGGCCTGCAACACCACGGACGCAAACATCTTAGAGCACATCACACACCTCTTCAACAAACAGGTCACCATAACACCAGACACACACCGCAACACCTCTCAGGGGATCATACACGCATGGGAGTTAGAGTGGATGTCTGAGGAGAGATTGGCTCGCAGATTTGCGGGCCAGGGGATCTCCTCGGTATACCGGCCCCCTCCCCCCACAAACAAACCAAACATTCACATTCTCATCCTGACTTTCACATCCAAACAACAATCCACACATGTCACAGCTGGTTACATCAAATACAAAGTAACACCACGCGCACCCCTCCCTCGTTGCTGTTCCTTTTGTCAAGGATATGGCCACACGAGGGGGCTGCAAACACACAAATCACACATGTGCCCTCTGCGCCGAACCACACAACACTAACTAGTGCAATAGTAGGATAAGAAAATGCTTGAGCTGCGGCGGGGACCACGTCTCCCGGGACGGGGCTTGTCCTTGGTGGAGGAAGGAGAAAGACATCCTCCGACTTATCCACATCGAGGGCATAATCCCGTCGCGAGCATGGGCGTGGGGTGACGAGCAGTACCCGCTGCTCCCCGCCCGGCCCACGCAGACACACACACACACCCCACAGTCACCCCTCAGGAAACCCAGACGGATCCTACAATAGTCATTCGGCCAGAACCCACAAGCAAATTCACGGCACAAGCACGGACACCTCTCCTCCTACCACACCGCGAAGCACACAAACTACCACCCCATCACTCCCCCCAGACCCACCCCAAGTACCACCGGCACGACGCAAACTCTCCCTTCACCATGGACCAATAACAAACTCAGAGGACGAAGACATTATCTCCAACACCGTAGGAACCACTTTATAGACCACCTAAACACCGACAACACGAACAACCAACAAAACAAGCACTACATCCACTAACAAACCAACCACGACAACCATGAAAACCAGAACACGTAACAAATCCACTCGACAATAGACAGCAAACATCCGAACAACTCCTCAACCCTGTCTCTTCCAACTCTCCCCATGACATGTATTTAAATTTAACAAAATCGAAACAGGCTGGTGCCAGGCCGACACAAGAACCTTAAAGAAACTTAAATATGGATTAGAAAAAAGACAAAATAAGATAAAACGAGCAATAAATGCACAAAAGAACCGAAAAAAAAACAGACAGAAGGGAAAAAAATGAAAGAAAGAAATAACAGTGTATGACCTGACAACCATGTATGTTTGCAATGTTAACACCAAAGGCGATGACCCACAACCCCTTTCCCCAACTGCTACCAGGCGCCGTCCGGACAACCACCTCCAACGGACCTCAAAGACGTAAACAGCCGATATTACCATACAGTGGCAGGCTGTTATAATTCAGTTACACACACACTCACTGCTGCCAAGCGTCAAGTTAACATACCCGAAAATTAAATAAGATGCACGCCAGGATTTTGGATTAACTATTTTTGTCTTGGTACGCCCTGCTGCGTTGGTCCACATATAGAAATACATAGATAGGCAAACCTTAATTTATGTCAGCCTTGAACCAGAACCCACGAAGGCGTTCATCTTCCGGTTGGTTAGTTAGTTATTTGGGCTTAGGGGCGCTTCGACTGCTTCGGTCATATAGCGCCCATTCATCTTCCGGTTGATGTCGATATTGAGAAGTGTTCGGTATAGGACAATGCTTCCAGCACCGCCCACCGTCCATCGGCCTCACGAAACACACAGATGATCTATGTGGGGATTTAGTAGTCAATGGTCAACAATTTGGGCTGACATCCACCAAATAATACCAATGCGAGGACCCGTTAAGGGGGCCTGAAGACCGAGGGCAAGTGATGAAATCCCGGTGTAGTTGAACGTGGCTGGACGTCATGGGCAGTCATGGAAGCATTGTGCTAGTATTCATGCGATCATACATCGTTAATCATGCATGGTAACGGCAATCATGCATAGAGTTGCCTCAGACCCGATAAGCTCACGAAATTGCACCACCATTAAGGCATTAATGCATGTCCCCGTCCGTAGGACCTGGAAACAAGGCGTCCAGATTACAATCCTGGCACAGGACCTACACCGAACGCATCAGGAGCTCTGAGCTCATCCTGGCACAGGACCGTCACTAAGCCCATCAGGAGCTATGAGCTCATCCTGGTGCAGGGCCGACACTGAGTTCATGAATTGGTCTGAGACCATTCTGACACAGGCCCGACACCGAGCTCATCCTGGTGCAGAAGCAGCGCTGAGCTCATCTTGACACAGGACCGTACCTAATAATATAAGCTATTATGGGTTAGAATCTGCGGGGTGTCCGACAGATTCCTGGTCGTCCGAACGGCCTCGAACGGCAGACGGACACAATCTTTCGGACGAGCCATAGATTCTTGTAGAATCTGTGCCGTCTGGACGGCCACGAATGCGCGCAGAATGTGTGTGCAGAGATTGCACATAATTCCTCCAAGGCAGAGGGATTGTGTGGTCGTGGTCAGTCTAATTATGTGGTCGTGATCGTGGTCAGTTTAACCAGTTCATCTCAGCAGGTGATTAAGAGCGAGCTGCGCTTGTGCAACATTGTCGATGCACACCCGTACACTTTCCATGTGTGCGTCCAGACCACGGTGAGGAGGCCGTGGTAGCTCAGTCGGTAGAGTGTCCGATTCTTCATCGCAAGATTGTGGGTTCAAATCTCGCAACCGGCAGTATTACCGAGTCCCCCCGCGACCAATTGGCGTGAGAAGTTGGCGACGCTATATGACCTAGTGGTTGAATGCGTCGTAAAAGAACGCAAGGTTCTTCTTCTTTCCCGACCACGCGTGCTCTATCATCATCCCGACTACGCGCGCTCCATCATCATCCATCAGGCGGGTAATGAGAGGGACCGGCGGCGACCGTGGGCCACGTCCGTTATGTTGTCACATACATGACGAGCCGCCCGAGGCTCGACCGGCCGGCTCCGGCCCGGCCTCACCATATCCTGCTGCTGGGACGGAGTCAGACCACGCCGCCCCCGGCCTCATGTCCTGCTGCTGGGACTGGGATGCCGCCACCGCCAGAGTGGAGGGACAGACGGGATGCTGGGACTGGCGGACTGCTGGAACTAGCGGGCTGCTGGGGCTGCTGAAGCGGATGGGCTGCCAGGACCGTGGACTGCTGGGGACGCTGGGCTGTTGTGACTGCCTGACTGATGGAAAAGACCAGATGTTGGAACCACTGTGCTCGTAGGACAGGCTAGCCATTGAAACCAAATTTACCCAAGGAAAACTGTGGGTTGGTGGGACCATCTATAGCCAGACCTTGTCGATGTGCCTGTCGGACACCTAACCAGGCAAGATCGACAGGCCTGTCAGGCAACTAACCAGACGGCATGAGCGAGTCTGTCTGACGATCAACCACGCAAGATCGGTAGGTACGTTGGACGACTAACCAGGCAAGATCGGTAGGTACGTTGGGCGACTAACTAGGCAAGATCGGCGGGTATGTCGGACGACTAACCAGGCATGATCGGTGGGTCTGTCTGAAAACTAGACAGGCGAGATCGGCAAACGTGTCTGACAATTAACCGGCCACGACTGGCGGATATTGGCAGCCGACCAAGGACGTGGAGGGAACTTTGAATGCCGTCCCAGTTGAGGTTAACAAGTATAGATCAGGTAATTCTTTTGAGACCAGCAGGCTGGTATAGAATCAACCAAAGGCGTTCCAGCAGGCTCATCGTGGAACCAAATGGGGCAAGAGAGATTGCCTCGGCGTGCGGTAAGCGACAACGGACCGAACACTCATCGGTGGAGCCTTACTTTTTCGCCTGTGCGTCGCTGGCTGCGGCGGCGATGGCTGCTCCTGCTCCTGCCGCTCCTGCTCCTGCCACTTCTGCTGGCAGGAGCAGTGCGACGGTCGCGCCGGTCGCGCTCCTTGTCGCGACCGCGCCCCTCGCCGATCGCAGCGCCCACCCGGCTCAGTATCTGGGCCGGCAGCCGCATCTTCCACCCCGGTCAGGCCGCTCCGAGGCGTCCACCAAAGCCTGTCCTGCCACCCCTGCTGGTCGGTTCTCTGCGCGCGGCTTCTTCAGAAGCGACCTGCAGTCAGTCCGCTTCCTCAACACGCGGCCAGTCGGCCCTGAAGTGGTCCGACCTCAGCAGGTCCGGCCGACCCGCGGAGACCGAGGACGGCGCGCCGACTGAGAGGACGCCGCGCGCCGATCGGTGCGCGTTTCGCCGTCACAGAGCCGCCGGCACGGGCTCGGCACGGGGTCGGTAGGGTCACGTGGCGGCACGGCCGGCCGGTACCGCACGTGTGGTCGGGGCGCGTCTGACGGCTCCGCGTCGGCGAGGATCGGGCCGGTGGGTGGCGCGACATCCGCCGCGCACGCCGAGCGACTGCCGGCCAATGTGAGCCGGACCGGACCCGCCTCCGACCGGTGTGGCGCCGCCGCCGTGCAACATGAGCCGACCTCCGCCCCCGCACCGCCTGTTGGGCGCAACACAACCCCCCGGCGCGGCGGCGGCGCCGATCACGTGGCGTTCGGACGTGTGGCGCGTGCGTCAGAGCCGCAGCTGGGGTCGGGACCGGGGGCAGCGACAGCTTGGGGTCGGGACCAGGGATAGTGGCAGACTGGGTCGGGACCAGGGGCAGTGGCAGCCTAGGGTAGGGACCAGGGGCAGTGGCAGGCTGGGGTCGGGATCAGGGACGGCGACAGCTTGGGGTCGGGATTAGGGACAGCGACAGATTGTGTTCGGAGCCAAGGTCAGTGGCAGGTGGGGTCGAATATCAGGGACAGTGGCATGCTGGAGTCGGGGCGAGAATCAGGAGAAGTAAAAAGCTGGGACCAAGAATTATGTGCAATGACATATGCTTGGAACGAGATACAAAAGTAATAATAGGCCCCGTTCTGACTGGAATGACTACCGTGTATAGCCACGACAAGTTGGTTCACACTCCAATTACATGTGCTGCCTTTTATGCATTGCAACATATTGGTCTGCTGCATGGACATGGACACAATTAAGTTGCCCGTCTCACAATCGAAAGAGTGTGGGTTCGAGTCTCACCTGTCGCTACTCTTCTCCCGCGGCCAATCGGCGTGAGAGATTGGCGACGCTACATGACTCAACGGTCGACGTGTCGCAAAACCCAACAACCACCAGCATGGACATAGGTTGTCATGTTCAAAGACAAAGACATGTCCAGGTCTTACGCATGCTTCTAACGAGACAGCTTCTCCAAATCCTCAGAATCGCCATCCGGTTTAAACAAAAATGCAGTTTTCACTGAAGTCCTTGCCATACATTCGGACCAGAATGAGCCCACAGCAGCTGTGTGGATCCAACACGATGCAATGCATAGTCCATAATCCATTTAATATCCATGTTGTTTATGTAGCACAACTCACTTATAGCTGTTTAGGGAATTGAGTAAATGCTTCTAGCTCGCTAAATCCTTCAAATCTGACAATACGTGGTGAAATATTCAGCCAACACCATACTATCACTCCGAAACCACTGCAGCGTCGTCCCATGCAGCCGATCGCTCAGCAGTTATCGTCGTCCAGTGCGGGCACCTGGCGGCGTGAGCCGACTGCAGCAGTGCTGACGTCACGCCCGGCTGCCGGCGCATGTGCCACGCCTCCGGCCGGTCCTGCGGCGCCGGCTGAGGCCGTGGCCACGCTTGATCTCGCCTCACGAGGCAGCCGACCCCTGCGCTGGCCGAGTCGGGCTGATCAAGACGCGTCAGAGCCGAACGGTCGGCGGCGCCAGCGCGAGGTGGGAACGGCACTGGTTCCTACATATCTGACACGAATGTCACAAAGATCCGCTTGCATGAGCCGCGAACATTTTCGAATACGATACAACCGGAGCATGTATGAACATATTGTTCTTGTAAAAGACCTCTGACATATCAAACATCCGAAAAAAAGCATAACACTATTGTCGTAAGTTGTCCTAATCGCGTGTTATTCGTCAGCTTCGCTGTCCATGTAGAAGTAAATGGCATCTACAGCATAATACAAATGCCAGCGAATACTCATTATTTTCGCCGCCAGGGATGACAGAGCTAATGTAGCACCGAGGCGAAGTGATACACTCCATAATACCAGAAAATTGGACACTACCTCCATGGCGCCAGCTGCAAAGAAACGGCGGTAAATGCGGCTGAACCCTCCTTCCCTTTCCTCTAAGCTCCACCTCGGCTGCTCGCTGTGAATGGATATGCGTGGACTCATGTGCTACCTGCCGTGGACGGGGACGCGTGGACTCGTGTGCAGACTAGTACTCGGGTTGGGATGCCAGGCAGGCGGGAGACTGCGAATCGACAGGCTGGTTGGACTTTGACAGCAGGCTGGCGGACTGGGAGATACAGATTCAGGCTGGCAGATCCAGATGCAGACTGGCAGATCAGGGCAGACCGCACATGTGCGGTGGGCAGGCGGAAACAATGGACGGGCGCGCTGGTCTCAGGTGCACACAATCGCAGAGTTTCCAGGTTCGCATGCCGGAGCTCACATTGGACCGGCGGGTGCAGCCATTCACCGGCTGCAGGCGTCACGCTTCCCGCCACGGAGAGCACGGCCGATACATTTGGACATTGATTTGTGGAACAGGGCATTCGCAAATTCCACGGATAAATCTTACCGTGGAAAAGCGACTGCAATTAGCGTGCTATCACAAGAAAAGCAATTAAGTTCGCCTTGACTGATTATTACTATCTTAATTGGCAGGCTTGTCACATTAAAAGTGCAGCTTTATCATCTGAAATCGCGCTTCCGTTCCCGGGAGCCAGATGTCTCGGAATTGGACCGGCACTGTTAAAATCAATCACGGTCACTTGCTCGTCTCATTGGTCAGCAGGCCATTGAGTGAGATGAAGCGAATTACAAGACACTCCCTCTCATTTTAGCGGTGCTTGTCGGGGCGGCCAGAACCGGAGCCAAGCGGACGGAACCAAAGCCGGGCGGACTGCGTCCTGATCAGAACTGAATAGATAGGAACAGAGCTGAGCGGGCCGGACCAGAGCCAGAACACCAGGTCCGGGCCAGGACTGACCGCCGGACCAGAGCCAGAACACCAGGTCCGGGCCAGGACTGACCGCCGGACGAGAGCCAAGCGGTCCGGATCGAGCCGGAACAGATCAGGCCCGAGACGAACGGACCAGACAACACTGGGTTTACCTCATCGGGCATGGGCTGAGGTGACCGAATCGAACCAACGATTAGTGGAAGTCCAGAGGGGAATGCGCTGACGATGACCTGGCAGTGATGATGATGATGATGATGATGATGACGATGATGATGTGTGTGGAGTGATTGCACCCTCCAGTCGTCGCCAGCGGTAAACGTACAGAAGCGACACAAAATGTTCAGCCGTACGAGTACTCTAACAACAAGCCGGGAAACACCAGCCAGTGTCACCGACGATGGCGGATGAGCCCGCGCGAATTGCCCGCGCGAATTTGCCCTGGCCGGCGAAAAGCGTGGTGATTCAGGATGCTGCATTTCGAAACGGCTGATTCCACACGCCCTGCAGATGTTTTGACAGTTTTTCTTCGGCCAGGTCATGTCCTATAATGTCATCCTTAATCATCACTAAAGAGAGTGACCATTTAATCATGCCTGAACACATTCCTCGTTACAACCGGAATGCTAATGGCATCTCTGGCAGCCTGCCAATCGAAGGGCAGACCGACAAGACAAGATCAGTGTATGAACACCTGGCTACAACAAAACTATCCAAGGCATCCATGTCATTCAGACAATCTGCTCAGTGTCTTTAACACAGTAGCAACGCTGTTCACTGAAGTCGAATTTCAGAATCGTTAGATAATACAATTTTATTCGAATAGACACATGTACTGAGCAATCAACGTTCATGTGATTTGTAAATCTTGCAGGATGCATGGCCGATCGGTAGCCAGCCAATGCTTTGCCTCACAATGATTTGCGTCAGCAGCCACAAATGCTTTGACCGACTACGTCCAACTTTTGGCTTGCGTCATAGCTTGATACAATTGGCTCGGGCTCCTATTTAGACCATGCTTACATAACTCACTGGGTGTTTTCACCTGACTGACATAAACATCACGCTGTTCAGTGCCGATTGTTCAGAAAGGAATGACTGCCTCTTATTGCGAACACATGCTTATCCTTATCAGCTCGCCCGACCATACCACTTCAACTTTTAGGTGTCGACGAGCATATTAACATCGCAAACAGGCCATAATTGCTCAAACGACTCCTTAATGTGTGGTGTTTCTGTTTTGCCAGGCTCAGTTCACCACTGATATGAGTTGAAATGTTGCACTGAAAGCTCCCCCGACAGGTAGCACAGCTGGTGCTGTCTTCGATGATGCCAAAGAATCGGCGATCAGCAAGCACACGGGAAAATAATTGCCTAACAAATGATCCAGATGTTAAGGAACCCATGTACATGAAAACTATGAATAGGAGTTGACTGAGAAAACACAAAAACAACTTAGGGGGAATTAATTTAGCTTGAACACATTTTTTCGTCTGTATGTCATCAGCATACAACTTATCAAACAATCGACTGATTGTTTGATAAAAGTTTTTTTGTGGATTGTGGATTGTGGATTGTGGATCATGCAAAAGGGACTGAGCGATATCGCTGTTCTCCTCCATCACCATATGGAACTTGACCGTGCTCAAACTAAGACATTTTAAGTTTATGGCATGATAATCGTTAAGTGACTTCGGCCCTCACAGTATGAGAGGTCAATTTAAGGCCCTCTTCCCAAACGTTTTTCGGCGAAACTTTTGACACATTCAAGAAATTGCTTCTACGTTTGGCGTACCTGCTGCCAAACTAATGAGCGCCTAGTGTGTCAAAACATGAGGTCCCGGCCTCGTAAGATTCTGGAGCTAGGGTGGGTCAAAGTCAGGTTATGGCGTCTGAATTCGGTTCCTAAACCCACACTGAAACATTTGTCATCGATAAACGGTGTACAATACAGCCAGAAGTGATATATGAGTACATAAACAAATGATCAAGGACGAATGCAAAATATCAAGTTACTGTAGGTCAGGCCATCAGCTGAGAGATATACAGTGAAATTGCTCTATGTATTACTTTATGACTAATTTTTCTTTCTTCAAAGATCAGAATGCATGCAATAAGAGATTACGTTCTCCAACAGCTTTTTACGTTTCAAGGCAACATCAGACCAGATCACTGAGATGTGACCCGGGGCGTCTCGAGGGCAGATGCATCCAAGCCCATAATGTAGATTGCTAACAAGCAAAAAGTGACACGCGGGATGATGTAGCAAAATCCCATTCCTGATGTGATTAAGCTCCGCAAAGCTAATTTGCAAAGCTTGTAATACAAAGAAAGGACAGTTTTCCGCCTCCTTAGACATGAAAGCGGATGGATAACATTTGATTATGCTTTGGTTCCACTCATGACGTCTTTCTGAGGACCATCTTTTGACAAAATCGTCAGTTTCAACTCCACATATTTCCAGGTACTTGATCTTGACCGAATCAGTGACCTTCTCACGTGATACAGTCCGATACAGTGTGCCCGATACAGTCTTCAGTTTGATCATCATCCATCCTACGGCACACAATCTTCATTCTTTCACAATCGAAGCCTGCTTTACCACAATAAAAAGTGCAAATGTACTCTTTCTGTGATTTCACACATAGAAAGACTACAATTGACAAAAGAGAATTGGTTAAGATTACAGGAAAAACATACCATCATTTTTTTACGATGGTGAGGCAGACATCCGGTAGGATTACTCCCGCGAAGAAGAAAACTCCCGCGAACATGGGTCAACTGACCGCACCCCGACATCGGCCTGAGCAGCTGATGACTATAGGTGCAGTTGGCGACAACAGCACCAGGTTCGCGGGTGCCTTCTGCACGTACCGCTGGACGTGGAGTCAGAACACCACGGCCTGGTCTGGTTCGGCGATTGACGGCGAAAACGGTTTTGGTTCGGAAGACTGGCTTCTAGTGACCGAGACTGACATTGGCTGGGACAGACGCGCAGTTGCAGCAGCCGAAACTGGTTCGCTGGCGCATGAATATTTATAAGGCCGCGCAGTCCGCATTGAAGCATTCAGAAAGAGTGCAGTGTATCAGCATCGGTGGAAATGGCATAATGCTGCGAGACAATTCAGTCGATTTAAATCAAGTTGGATTGTTTTAGCATTGAGTATACAAATATACTAGAATGATTGCGATAGCCTTACATTAAAAAAAACTAGTCATAGGTCAGGAGTTGGCTCCTGACGATGGTCCCTGGCCGAAACGTTGAGTAATATAGCATAATCCCTAACGCTACTTTTGATGTAAACTCAGCACCCCCTGGTATATTGAGGGTCGTACAGTTCGTCTCACGCAACATCATATTTTCCTTACATTGCTCATATTTATTTGCTAACCGATCTATGGTACACCTTAACCCGCCCCGTCTCGGGGATCTTCAACACCCCTTACGTTTTTGGCGGATATTGGATGAACGGCGCGCGGCAGTGCGCCCAAATTTGGCATAGCTTTTCCCACATTAACTTGGCATGCTGTTTCAAAATGTTTAAGTCAGGTCATCTAGGGTCAACGAGTTAGTCAAGGTCAAGTGAGGTCACCTCCAAAAAAGTTCAACCAGTCGTCACGCTTTAACGAATACAGATATTTTAATGAAACTTTCATCGTTTGCTTAGCTTTAGGGATGCAACAAAACGTACGAGTGAAATTTTTCTTTTTTCGTATTTGACTACATATTTTCCATGCATTGAAAATACATGGAAAATATGTAGTGAAATTAATTTTATTTCTGCGTATTTTCCAAATTTCAGTTCAAGTAGAGGATTCTTAAAATCTTGATATAAAAATGCAATTTTTTTCTTTGGGGGACCAAAACAATTAAAGTCCTGGTTGATTTCGCTGTCCTTTTCACATCCCAATTTTTTCTTTTTCATATATCCCCAAAATGAACTCCCCAGAGCCAAAAACATAATGTAAGTCCGGAAAAGTCATGAAAATCTAGCCCCCTGGTGACGTCACTTTTCGGGAAAAATTGTTTTGGGGTGGACCTGGACCCTACTCGTCAAGCGCTTTCCGATGACACCTCTTTCGTTTTCGTGCGATGCTTAGTTTGGATTTTAGAGGGGGGTTACTAACACCCCTCCCCCCCGAGACGGGGTGTGAGGATCTGACCAGAAAGACGGCGAGGGTTAACTGGTGCTGGTGCATACAGTCGACACCGAATAAGAACAGCCCATGCCCAATGACGTGTGGTTATGTCCCACGCCACGTGACCTGCGAGCACCGTGGTCAGAATGCCACGTGCCTGGGACAGTCCGACGGAGGCACGCTGAACGGCACGTGCGGCGCGGCAGGGCAGTGAGACAGGGATGACTGTGACACGCCGTGGTGTCTGTGCTGAACAGACTCATCAGCTCACTGTGTCTAGGTGTTGGAGGCGTACGCACCATTCGGGCGATGAGAAATTGTCAATAATTTCGACAGGATTTCTCTGAAATGCCACTTTCGCAAAGTGCAGCCAATTTCGACCCAGGTAGATTGCTTTTCTTTCTAGTTCTATGCCGCCACTATAGGTGCTATGTCCACGATCTGGCCCGTTTGCTAAATATTGAGCCTGATGTCAGAATTTACATGGATTGAGCCGAATTGCCGAGGTAGGTGTTGGTTGCTTGTGAAATTCAAGTACTCGAACATCATCATATGCATGTCCCCATGGGCTACCAGGGGAGCGCAGCTAAGGTCAGCCCACAAGTCTCCTGCCCCGATATGGTGTCCGATCCCGCTTTTACAGCAGGGGAAGCCCATGGTCCGGTCCACCTCTTGCCCTCATTCGTCTGGTGCCCCTAATAACGCCTTATAGTGGTAAAGATATGGCTAAGGCAATGCAGTACCGAAAGTAGAATTTCGCATACAACACTACAGGAAACACAGCTTTGACGCCAGTGAATAGGGTACTTTGATGTATGTTCCTCTTAGTGTTGTGTACAAGGTTTGTTAATTAGCAAGCCACCTGCTAGTTGTTAGCTATTAGCTCTCCTGCTGCTGTTCTGACTATTGTTTCCGTCTTTGCACTCAGAATCATGTGTGCGTTTTTAACGATGCGTTCTTTGCTTCTATTCTCTAATGATGCCACCACCAAGACATTCTGAGTGAGTTCGCCTGTCCGGCTATGAGAAAGAAAAGTAGTAATATTCGGTTTGGATACAGACCAATCAAGGTCAATTTAAACTTCTGAGATCAGCGTGTGTGACAACGACGGGCCAGATCAGACCGATCGCGGCCGACCCCGAACAACCGTCCGACTTTGAACGATCATCAGACTTCAAACAAACGTCAGGCTATGAACAACCGTCCGACTCAGAACAACCCTCCGACTCAGAACAGCCATCCGACCCGGAGCAACCATCCGACTGCGAACAATCGTCGACTGCAAACAAGCGTCGACGGCGATGTTCGCAGCTATCTATCAGCCATCGCAACCATCTCCTGACGCCAACGGCTACGCCTCTGCGACAGCTCACCGCATGTCTGCCTGCAGATGAGTCACTGCTGTTCGGCGAAGAGAGTGTTCTCAGAAACACACAAAGCGCTGCTGTCGCCGGGCCGGCACTTCCGATTCCCTCCCCGGGCACGAGCCGCACCACGGCTACACGACGGTTGCGTCGGATGCCATGTCACAGCTAGAGCCGAGCTACACGAGGCAACACGATGGTTGCGTCGGATGCCATGTCACAGCTAGAGCCGAGCTACACGAGGCAACACGACGGTTGCGTCGGATGCCATGTCACAGCTAGAGCCGAGCTACACGAGGCAACACGACGGTTGCGTCGGATGACATGTCACAGCGAGAGCCGAGCTACACGAGGCAACACGATGGTTGCGTCGGATGCCATGTCACAGCTAGAGCCGAGCTACACGAGGCAACACGACGGTTGCGTCGGATGCCATGTCACAGCTAGAGCCGAGCTACACGAGGCAACACGACGGTTGCGTCGGATGCATGTCACAGCTAGAGCCGAGCACACGGCAACACGATGCTGATCTACACACAAAACCGACGGTTGCGTCGGATGCCATGTCACAGCTAGAGCCGAGCTACACGAGGCAACACGACGGTTGCGTCGGATGCCATGTCACAGCTAGAGCCGAGCTACACGAGGCAACACGACGTTGCGTCGGATGCCATGTCACAGCTAGAGCCGAGCTACACGAGGCAACACGACGGTTGCGTCGGATGCCATGTCACAGCTAGAGCCGAGCTACACGAGGCAACACGACGGTTGCGTCGGATGCCATGTCACAGCTAGAGCCGAGCTACACGAGGCAACACGACGGTTGCGTCGGATGCCATGTCACAGCTAGAGCCGAGCTACACGAGGCAACACGACGGTTGCGTCGGATGCCATGTCACAGCTAGAGCCGAGCTACACGAGGCAACACGATGGTTGCGTCGGATGCCATGTCACAGCTAGAGCCGAGCTACACGAGGCAACACGACGGTTGCGTCGGATGCCATGTCACAGCTAGAGCCGAGCTACACGAGGCAACACGACGGTTGCGTCGGATGCCATGTCACAGCTAGAGCCGAGCTACACGAGGCAACACGATGGTTGCGTCAGATGCCATGCCACAGCTAGAGCCGAGCTACACGAGGCAACACGACGGTTGCGTCGGATGCCATGTCACAGCGAGAGCCGAACTACACGAGGCTAGACCACAGATCAGATATACGTCTTAGATGTGGGATGTAACGGGTGTATAGGTTTATCCTTCGTCGTTCATATCGAGTATCGGGATTTAAATTGAGATGCGATCGATTGACTGACTGCATCCAGCAAAGCATCGATTACAGAGATACGAGTTGGTTCGTCAACACCTTCGACGGCAACAATGCGACTGCAACAGAACTGCACCAAAGGAAGCGGTGCCAGGTTGGTGCGTGCAACGGATACCTCAAAGCCCCACCGGAATGCCATCTTCCAACGTCGTACCTCCGAGACGGATAAGACCGAAACTGCGCTTCCAAGCTATAGTGGGACCATGCCAAAGCTGAGCTGAATTACGTCAGAGCGACACGAAAGCTGCTTGTACGACTCTCCGGATTGTATCCGGCCCACACCACGTCGGTGTTCCAGGGCTATTCCAGAGCTATATAGGGGTGAAGCTTTGAAGACACTGCCAAGGGGTCGAGCGATGGTAACACAAATCAACTCCAACGCAGTGGAGGGCATTCCACGCTGAATTCCCGATATCCATTGGAGAGACTGATAACAAGGACGGGTCCTATCCCCTCCATCTAAACCGATGCGTAACTCTGCCTGTGGAACCAATACGAAGCTCATCCAGCTACATCGTAGCCATGTAAAATATCGACAGCTGCGTCTGATCAGAGCTGCATGCCATGAGAGGCAGGCCGAGCCGACCGTTCCACACACACACACCACACCTGCACAGTGGCCCGCGCCGTACGGGGGGCGGAACTGCTGACGGCACCGTATCCAGTTACAGCGCGCCCCGGGTCGGCGGGCCACACAACACCTCTGACTCAGGTGGGGGCGGCCGAGTCGGCTTTCATGCTCGTTACCGGCGGCCGAACAGCGGCTGCTGAGCCGACAGCCTAACATGACTGAACAACAAATGCTGAGCCGACAGCCGAACATGACTGAATAGCAGCTGCTGAGCCGACAGCCGAACATGACTGAACAGCGGCTGCTGAGCCGACAGCCGAACATGACTGAATAGAAGAAGGGCCCTTGTGGCTCAGAGTTGCACTAATCTTTATGTCTTTATGAATAGCGGCTGCTGAGCCGACAGCTGTGCATGACCGAATAGCAGCTGCTGAGCTGGCAGCTGTGCATGACCGAAACGCAAGCATCACAAGTCATGGCGTGATTTTCCCTTGCGCGTTCCCGCCCACAGCATTGCTGATTTCTTGTCCTTGCTTGCGGCTTCACGACGCACTGAGCAGCTGAGGCCATAAGGCGTCGCATGTCTCACCCTACCAGGTAGGGCGGGCACTGCGGGGAATCGAACTCCGTACATTTGGTCTCCTAGGCACTCAGTTTAGCCACTTAGCTGCCGACGCCCCCATCCCCAGTGTTGGTGATATGTCTTTGCAGACATATCACCAAAAGGCGTATTTTTGTGGGCCATGCACTATAGCTGTTCTGTATCATACTTCCGTGATTCAGGATACCATATTTCGGCTCAAAATTATAAAGTTGATGTGGATGGGGATGGGCGATACATTTCGTTCATGCACATCTAGTGACGGCTGCTGCTATCTAACAAATTGCGCATTACAATGATGTAAATTGTCGACACCAAGGCGCAAACTCCAGAACTGATTGGCCACAACTAGGTGGCGCCATGACTCTAGCACTGATGAGCCTTGACTTCAGTACCGATAAACCATGACTAGATGACGCGTTGCACACTCCTAATAACAGCCATATATATTACGCCGGAAGGCTCTAGTATATATTGAGTACGCATTCTAAGACATACGTTCTAAGATACATCGTAAGCACCGAGGATTACGCCTTTACCATCGTCATTTTCCCCGACCATTTAAGCGGACATCCCACGCACCCAGTCCAGTCACGTAATATATACAGGCACCTGCCTACAGCTGTCCGCCACTACCGTGCTCAGACAGAGGAGCGCCTGCTGTGGATCTATGGACTTCAGCTATGGGGAGCAAACTCGCGCACTATATCTGTGTCACACAAGGATACCAGAGAGAAGCAAGCAAATCAACGAAAAAACTGCATATACGGGCATGAACAACGCTGACATGTCAATTGTTTCGGTTGAAGACATGCCATGAATCTATTGCAAAAGCATGCACCGAAGCAACGCAAACGACGGCACGAAACGTGAACAACGAACGCACGTAGTTGGTGTTCACACACATGACCCCTAGTTTGCACGACGCTCGTGTAGAACAGGCGGCGGGCAAGCTGTGGAGAACTCACCAGCTCGCCAATGGCGACCATCGGCTGGCGGCGGTCAGCGGAGCCGGCCACCGCACCCACACAGTAGTCGAAGGGCGCACACAATGGGCTCCGGCGGGCAGCCGGCACCCGCGCCGGGACGCCGGCACAATACGCCGTTAAGTGCGCGGAGCTCCGATGGCAAAAACCGGGCCGCCGGCGCCGCCGTCCGACGTTCGGTCCACAAGGGCTGCGCGGTCGAGGCCACGGGAGGGGAGCCCGGCGGAGGGGAGCACCTGGCGCCGCAGCACCCGCGTCGCAGATCTGTCACACCTGAGGGGGCGGGGTGGAGGAGGGGCACCGGTCAAGTCTGGGCGCTAGCCAGGTGTGGACGTGCCGGGCGTGCAGCGCCGGTGGTGCTGTACCGGGTGCAGCGGTGGTGTTGTGCCGGGTGCAGCGGTGGTGTTGTGCCAGGTGCAGCGGTGGTGTTGTGCGGGGTGCAGCGGTGGTGTTGTGCCGGGTGCAGCGGTGGTGCTGTACCGGGTGCAGCGGTGGTGTTGTGCTGGATGCAGCGGTGGTGTTGTGCCAGGTGCAGCGGTGGTGTTGTGCCAGGTGCAGCGGTGGTGTTGTGCCGGGTGCAGCGGTGGTGTTGTGCGGGGTGCAGCGGTGGTGTTGTGCCGAGTGCAGCGGTGGTGTTGTGCCGGGTGCAGCGGTGGTGTTGTGCGGGTGTTGTGTGGGGTGCAACGGTGGTGTTGTGCGGGGTGCAGCGGTGGTGTTGTACCGAGTGCAGCGGTGGTGTTGTACCGGGTGCAGCGGTGGTGTTGTACTGACTGCAGCAGTGGTTTTGTCCTAAGTGCAATAAATGCACCAATCAAGGCATTATCAGTGCGTCACGATCCCGTGTGGTTCAGCCTCCAAATGCAGCCTCATGTGTTTCATGTGCCATGCTTCGTGGGAAAAATCTGTATCGGTATCGGTATCGATAATCGCAACGCCGGAGCGCGACCTGCGTACCGCGGCGACCGAGCTAAGATTTCTGGTACTCTTGGCTGATCAGAACCGGCATAACTTGATTGCTGGTGCTCTTTGCTGATCAGAACCGGCGTAACTTGATTGCTGGTGCTCTTGGCTGATCAGAATCTGTATAACTTGATTGCTGGTGCTGTTGGCAGATCAGAGCCCCGTACAGCTTGATTTGCATGATTTTCCATCGGGAATAACATCTACGCAAAGGATACGGGAGCGGGGGAAGAAGGGTAGGGCATACGGGATAGCAGCATTCCTTCCATTTTCGATCAGCTCCATTAACCCTATGGGTGGTGCATGGAAAGAGTCGATTTTAAAATGCCTCACTTCTAAACTTTGAAACAGCTCCCATGCTACTGCATTGCAGCTCGTCACCCGCAGAGCCGCCTTAGCTCAGAGGCAGAGCACTGGTCTCGTAAACCAGGGGTCGTGAGTTCAATTCTCACAGGCGGCACAGTTTTAAGCGATATGACCTAACAGTTGAATTCGTCGAAAAAACCCAGAGAACCCATAAACAATCGTAACCATGCGCTTAGCCCACACACCATGTGGTAAGATGTCCCATCGACGACCGGGCGACTGCTTCCATCTAGTGGCAATGCCAATAACTAGACATTTGGTCGACACTCGTTCACCTCACCGCAGGCTGAGTTCACCTCACTGTCGTGTTGTTTGGCTTTATGTCCATGTGTGTAGAGATCAACGGAATTATTTGTATGGAAAAAGGGTCTGAGGAGGTCATTCTTTCCAGCGTGATCATTAGTCTAACGCTAGAATGAAATTGGAAGATATTGTTATGTAAGCTTCATCACCAGCTCTTTAGGTTCCTACACACATGTTCATGACCATGATAATGTTGGTAAATGTGGCGATACAGCTCAGTTCCGAAGACGGACATCGGTGAAGGAGGAAGCCGCCCTACTTTCATGACGGATAGACATGGCTGCAGTGGCTCAAGTTTCGGCAACACCGTGTCTGTGGCCTGTGGGATAGCTTTGGAAGCACGATTGCTGTGAGGCTTTTCGCCGTGCTAGTACTTTGTGCGTGTGGTGGGTTGCATCGATTGTTCAGAGGCGACGAACAGACACGAAGTGACACGAATTCCAGTGACACGAAGTGAGGTCACGTCTTCGGGACGTGGTCTGGAAAGTCACTGGAGCCTGGAGCAGAGTCCGTATATACGGACTTATAACGTACCATTATATAATGGTAGACCACGCCGTCAGTCGAATGCGATTTGCACCGGCAGAACAACATTAATTCTTAAGCACGGCGGACGCCGTCACCCCTCCCTCCACTCCTACACTGCTGCCTCTTTCAGGCAGGGGAGAGTCCGACTAGCATTCATCCAACGTCCGTCTAGTGACCTCGCACTCCCGAATCATGAGTGATTCTGTGGGCTGAGAGGCCACCACTGTTATGCAGATACGTCCGCACAACAGTGACGGCCACTTGACGTGCTACTCTTCCCACAACGCCACACGTGCCTACGCACGTCGCGCATTTGAAGTGCAGGCCGGTGCAGTCGGCGATGTCAATAATCCTTATAGTAGAAATAACACTAGGCAGTTGATGTAGTGCCATTTACACATGCACGTACTACATAATTGTGAGAGCTATCAGTGGCTTTTTGTCGTCTCGCTGGTATCTGACTGTGTGTATCCGACCTCGATTGAAATTGTGGAACAGACTGCCTTCCAGCCAACGGGGCCCATTTACTCGCGAAGAGTCTGGAATCACCTGCCAGGAATCCGGGACGACCCTGATTGCCCTGGGGCGACCCGTCACCACCCAGAGATGACTCGTCATGTCCCTGATGTTAGAGGGAACCCGTGACGAACCGGAATCAATCTGGGCCAGGCGTGTAATGACCGAGGGACACGGCTCTGGGCCACCCCTGTAATAATTGGAAGGTTCTGGGCCCACCAATTTGAGACGACCACGGGATGATCCTGAAACGGCTCATTACGACACTGTGACGGCCCTGTGATGACCATGAGACTGCACATGACGACCCTGAGACGACCACGAGATAATCTTGAGACGATCCTGACGATCCTATGAAGACCAGTCTCTAAGACGACCATGAGACGACCACTGAATGACATTTGGACGACCTTGAGACGACTACGAGATAATCTTGAGACGACCTTGACGATCCTGGGAAGACCAGTCTCTAAGACGACCATGAGCCGACCACTGAATGACATTGGGACGACCTTGTGTCGACTCGTGATGACCCTGAGATGAGCCAAGACGACCATGGCATGACCCTGAACGAACCTGGGATGACCCATGGCGACCCTGAGGTAATCCTGTGATGGTGAAAATGACCACCACTCTGACACGACCACGGCATGATCCAGGACGACCCTGGGATGACCCCTGGCGACCCTAGGATGATCCTGTGACGGTTGGAATGGCCACCAGCCTGACATGACCCTGGGATGACCCGTGATGACCCTGGTGTTGCGAATGAAGAAGCTGAGTCGGAAAGAATGTAAAATTTATTGTTGGCTTCACGAATGGCACACGACAACGCCCAAACACGAACTGATCTGCCGCCCGCCTCACGTCCGACAGCCACAACAATGCTTCCACCGGCCACACCCTCTGTTACGCAGTCAAGTGCCAGCACCTCAGCGCTTCGAACGGGTGCAGGGTTTTTCGCATTCAAATGCACACGCATGTTAAATTTCCCTCTGCACAAACACTAGCGCCGGAGTATCATCAGAGGCATCTAGCGGAGGCTTTCTAACTATTGATTACTCTAGAGCTCAGGTGCGCCATCTATGGAGCCACATAGTTGGCGCTTATTTATATATCTCGCAGTCTGCAACACCTGGGGTGATCCTGTGGCGGTGGAAAAGGCCACTAGTGTGACACGACCCTGGGATGACCCGTAACGACCCTGGGATGATCCTGTGATGGTGGGAATGGCCATCAGTCTGACACGACCCTGGGATGATCCGTGGCGACCCTGGGATGATTCTGACACGACCATGGCGTGACCAAGAACGATTCTGCGACGGACACCGTTCGGGCTCAGATTCCACATCCATTGTCTGTGCGGATCGTCCTCACCATCGTGGGACCATCGAGGTGTCACGGAAGCCTGGTGCCGGAAAACGATGAGCGATCGACACAGAGTTGGGCTGACGCATCAGACACGTGGTCAACCTGCCTCCATGGAAGCACACTCAGACATGGAAAGTGGCTAGCAGCGTGAACGTGCTCCGGAATAGCAGATGCGTGACCATATGAGTACACTTGTGCGTGATTAATCAGTAAACCGATATTAATCACCTGTCTTATGCGTGATTAATGTCCTGAATGTGACCTTGTTTTAAGATGCAATCGTTCCTTTCTGTAAACTGTGATGCCCTTGTGCTTCCAAATGATGTGCTAGTTTGCGCCACAAACGCGGATTCCAGTCCCCTCACTATGTTTTCGACAACTACTAGGCATACCAAACCCCCAGAGTAGGTGGAAGGTAGAGGGGCCTGGGATATAAAGCTCTGAGGTCGAAGTAATGCAAGGCCATTTTGTGCCAGCTTATCAAAATCGGCTCATATTGGACAATTCTGACCAATTTAATCTGACTTAAACGATAATTATTGAAGCTATGCCATGCGTATCGGCTATTCCAAACGGAATCATTCCCTCTCATTGTGGGCACGGTTGAAACAATATGCTGTTGTTTCTGACATTCCAAGATGGGTCCTGACTGGAATGGCAGAACATTCAGAAGAATGTTCATTTGTTGCTGTAAATTCTGTGCACCAGTGTTCCCAAGTGGCGACCTCTATCGAAAGTATAGATGTCCTTCGGTGACATACAAAACATGTGTGCTCATGATCAAAACATGACAAAACATGACAAAGCAACAAAACAATACAACAAAACATGATAATCCAAACATGATCATATGTTCATTCATTTCCTTTCAGGCAGAAGTAGAACTGTTCTGGCGGCACAGCGCCGTCACACAGCGCTGTCATACAGCGCTGTCACACAGCGTTGTACATGTCAGCCGCTGTGACACAGTGCTGTCACACAGCGCTGTGCACGTCAGCCGATGTGCATAGCAGTCAATGTGACAACGCTGTGTACATTGCCGCTGCGGTACAGTGCTGTGTACGTCAGCCGCTATAACACAGCGCTGTGCATATCAGCCGCTGTGGTACAGTGCTGTGCACGTCAGCCGCTGCGGTACAGTGCTGTGCACGTCAGCCGCTGTGGTACAGTGCTGTGCACGTCAGCCGCTGTGGTACAGTGCTGTGCACGTCAGCCGCTGTAATGACACAGCTGTCACATCAGCCGCTGCGGTACAGTGCGTGCCTATTTACCTGCGGTACAGTGCTGTGCCGTGTGCTGCGGTACAGTGCTATGCACATCAGCCGCTGTGGTACGGTGCTGTGCACGTCAGCCGCTGTGGTACAGTGCTGTGTACGTCAGACGCTATGACACAGCGCTGTGCACATCAGCCGCTGTGGTTCAGTGCTGTGCACATCAGCCGCTATGACACAGTGCTATGCACATCAGCCGCTGTGCACGTCAGCCGCTGCGATACAGAGCTGCGAGAGTTGAATATATTCTGCGGCGCGGAGGGATATGCTGATTGCGGAGCGGACGGTGCGTCCCAAGCACAGCGGTGCATTCAGATTTCACGAATATTCATTGGGGAAGACTCCATGACGAAACGAGACAACGCAATTAGCAATTTTGGAGGACTCTACCATTTCATTGAGCATTCGCCACTTGGCGAATCTCAGCAAGTACTGTAATCCGACTGAGAGAGGTCTCGGCGGAATTTCAAAATGACGCCATAGGAGGGAATATGTAATCCCATTATATCAGGGTTTTGTGAAAATAGCTGGCTGATGTGCACCAAAGTGTAACACGATGATGAATTGGAGCTTAGGGGCGCGTCGACTGCTAATATAATTTTGCACCTATAATTGTGTATACAGACCAACTGCCACGCACCTACAGTAGTCAGTAATTAATCATCTTCGGGAGCGGCGGCATAAAACGTCAAAACGTGCTTCTCGAAGGAAGGTTAAAATGTTCCCAGACAATAAGAACATAGTCAAACGGTCACACGTCTCTTCCTAGGAACGCCATTTTCAAATGCCCTTTGAACTTCTCCAGCCAAATTGTAGTACTTGTTCGGATGCAGCATACGACAGACACACGCCCTCCGGCTATACCGTACGACCTCTCCTGTTCAAGTGCGCTTGATGTTTCCTAGAAAAACAACAAGCCCGGAAATGTGAGGGAGTGTGCGGGTTCAGGTAGGGCTGGGACCCTCATTATCTACCAACAGTTTCGTGCCTGGCATTCGACCACATTCCCACATGGGATTTCATAATTAGAGCAAAAGTGGGTACTGACCGAAAAAGAGGAGATCAAACATGGGTTGGCTGCGCTCGTAACACCTTTCGCATTGTAAGGGGTGAATTTGACTCCATAGTTTTTTTAAAGCATAATTTGCAAACCGCTTTGGTATTTGGCATGCCTTTCGACAAATGATGGACGCATCAAAACCTGGAGGTCCAGTCAATTAAAGTAACGGAGTTAGGTCAGATCAAATCAGGTCACGACCTGGTCTCAACTATTAGGAAATAATATCGTCATCGATGCACACTGATGCCCTTGTCAGCATTGGTGTACAAAATGCAATTAAACGCGAATGATGAGTGCATACGAAATGATAAAATTCAAGCACAAGGAATCGAACTCTGATCAGATCATTGTGGGACAAAGACAGGCATTGTATCACTGCGATTCCTGAGATTCAGGGGCAAATCCAGGAATTGTCACGGGGCCACATGTCAGGATGGTCACCACTGCGAAAGTACCTGGAGGGCGCTCTTGCCTTCCGAGGGGAGTATTGTCCTCTCAGATGGGCGCCTCTGGCTAAAGAAAATTGAGGGAGGGTGCACTCAAGCCTTCCCAGAGGGGCGCTTTTTCGGCTGAAGGGGCGCCACCTTCGCACGGGAGCACATGCCCTCAGTGCTCACCTTACATCCGCATCTGTTTAGATCACTGAGATTACTGAGATATGACCTGACTCTTCCCGCAGCATGGGTATCATGGGCCCTCTGGAGGCTAAAATACGGACTATAGGGAGGGGGAGGGGGGGGTAAAAATGGCTCAACCATGGTCATTTTGTTTACAATTGCTTCGCTTCTGATGTGATTAAAGTCATAACAATTGGCCTAAAAATTGTCGACGCTAGTTTTATTGATTACAAATCTGCAAGAGCGTTTCGAAAGATTTGTTCTTGTCTTGAAATTATTATTTTTTTAAAAACATTTTGTCTTCCGTTGGCGTTTTTCATAATTCTTTCCTGATCACAATCTGCTAAAAGTACCATATTCGATAGTTCATCACAGGTTTTCTGATACGCAACTGCGACCTGATCCGCAACCTCGGTCTCTACTAGTCCATGCCAGCATGAGTCCTCAGTATGCGTATCACGGATGCCGATGCAAAATATCGCATTTGTTTCACAACCGGAAGCCGAAAACTGCGGTGGACATCGCGTGACTCGCTGCACGAAGGCATTGCCACCCAGCCTGAACTGATCGGTAGCCCCCCCCCCCCCATTTCCCAAACAAAAGACAAGGTAGTCTCTCTATCTGGCTTATAACAGCAGGCAGTGGGAAGGTTAAGTTTAACCTATCTCTGCGCTGCGAAGGGTAAGCAACTGTGACACTGTGGAGGCTAGGTGATGTAATTGGTTCATTTGATCTGATATCCATGTCATCCAGACCACAAATCATTTCACGTCGACTCTGCCCTGCCATGAGGTCATCGCTATAGCCTGACGCACGTCATCAAGCTCCCATGAACAACGGACAGAGACCGACAACAACCTGCAGCTGCACATAACCGGAACAAGCGAGCTGGCCACCGGTCAAACTGGGTGGAGCAAAAACGGCGCAGCCAGGCTCGCACCCGCATGCCTGGAGAGGCGGCACTCGTCGCCGCTCAAGAGCCAGACCATGGGACAATGCACCCAACCCGAACCATGGAGCACTTCATCCTCCTACAGAGCCGAGCCGTGGCTTACTTCACCCCACCACAGAGCTGGGCCGTGGAGCACTGCACTCCTACCGCAGAGCCGAGTCATGGGGCGCTGCACCCCACCACACAGTCAGACCGTGGCGCACTGCACCCCACCACAGAGGCAGACCGTGGCACACTGCACCCCACCATACAGAGCCAGGCCGTGGAGCACTGCACCCCACCACACAGCCAGACCGTGGAGCACTGCACCCCACCAGAGCCAGACCGTGGCACACTGCACCCCACCATAGAGCCGGACCGTGGCTCACAGCACCCCACCACAGAGCCAGACCGTGGCACACTTCACCTCACCACAGAGCCAGACCGTGGCACACTTCACCCCACCACAGAGCCAGACCGTGGCACACTGCACCCCACCACAGAGCCAGACCGTGGCGCACTGCACCCCACCACAGAGCCAGACCGTGGCGCACTGCACCCCACCACACAGCCAGACCGTGGCGCACTGCACCCCACCACAGAGCCAGACCGTGGCGCACTGCACCCCACCACAGAGGCAGACCGTGGCACACTTCACCCCACCACAGAGCCAGACCGTGGCACACTTCACCCCACCACAGAGCCAGACCGTGGCTCACAGCACCCCACCACAGAGCCAGACCGTGGCTCACAGCACCCCACCAGAGCCAGACCGTTGCTCGCAGCATCCCACCACAGAGGCAGACCGTGGCACACTTCACCTCACCACAGAGCCAGACCGTGGCACACTGCACCCCACCACAGAGCCGGACCGTGGCACACTTCACCTCACCACAGAGCCAGACCGTGGCACACTTCACCCCACCACAGAGCCAGACCGTGGCACACTTCACCCCACCACAGAGCCAGACCGTGGCTCACAGCACCCCACCAGAGCCAGACCGTGGCTCACAGCACCCCATCACAGAGCCGGACCGTGGCTCACAGCACCCCACCATAGAGCCGGACCGTGGCTCACAGCACCCCACCAGAGCCAGACCGTGGCACACTTCACCTCACCACAGAGCCAGACCGTGGCACACTTCACCTCACCACAGAGCCAGACCGTGGCACACTTCACCCCCACAGAGCCGGACCGTGGCACACTGCACTCCACCACAGAGGCAGACCGTGGCACACTTCACCCCATCACAGAGGCGGACCGTGGGCACTTCATCCTACCACAAGACGCTGCAGTGTAGATTGACTATTGCGACGTAATGCCGGTCCAGACGAGTTGCCAACGGTCGATGTGATGCATAGTTCAGGGTGAGCTACCCACTACAACAATAACTCACTCTAATTCCATGATACCAAATCACATACAGTGGCCAAGAAGTGGCCAAGCTGTCGCAACGGGGTGACACCTCTGCCAAAATTAGCACACTGATACATGAATGTTTTTTTTCAATCTAAAGACATTTGCA
>JAOTOL010001070.1:10000-45000 GCA_034440575.1 Imbricaverruca yamaguchii | reverse complement strand
GCGACGAATCCGCGCTGACGGGCGTTCGCATTATCCATTCAAATATTCGCCGAACACGTCCACCCCACTCGCGCCGACCGTCTCGACCGACGGGCTGCCAGATCCAGCGTCCCAATTGGAAACACAACCGTGAATATCAAAGCGGCGCCGGCCAGCGTGGTGCCAAAACCGACATCTCAGAAAGACAGTCCTCCGACTGTTCTGAGAGGACAGTGCTCCGTCTCAGCACACTCACCGATGCGCCCTCAATTGGCTTGTTCTCCTTCGAATGTGGCGCACAACAATACAATATATGTTATCTCTAAGTCGACGATATCGAGGACTGGAGGGACATGCTTATTCGTAGGTGAAATTCATCGCTGAGTAACATTATTATTGGACATACTTTGGGTTCTAAAACATGCAATACGTGACTAACATGGTTGATATATATTATACGTCTGTTTCGGCTTGCTTTGAAAGGCCTTCAGGGGGCCGTACGAAATATTCCAACAAAAACGGTTTCGGAAACTCCTTCCGTTTCCACTGCCATCTTTGCTTTCTTGGTTGGCACCTGTCATTCCAGTATTTCGCATGACCCCTTGAAGGCTTTTCCAAGCAAGGCGAAGTGCAAACCTAATGCATACCAAACAAACAAAAGCCATATGGCATGCTGTATGTCACAGAGTGTATCCGTTGATAGCTCGCAAATAAGACATTCAATAACATCTCCCACAGCAAAAAAAAAGATTCGTTGGTTACATTTCCTTGCAAACAATGTTCCCCAACGTTCATAGGAGCCTCGACAGGCCGGACTTGTCCGGCAGATGTCCGGACGTGTCCCTATCTGCGTCGACAATGCCGACAGAAACGGCCTTCACCGCACCGACTACCCAGCTATCGCTCTCCAGCTTATCACTGCCAAGCAGCCGACATCAGCCGCCAGCACCGGAGCGGCTCCTGCCTCTGCTGAACAGCCCACAGCCCCTACCAACACCTGAGCGTCTCCTGCCTCTGCTGGGCAGCCCACAGCCCCTACCAACACCTGAGCGTCTCCTGCCACACCACAGCCCCTACCAACACCTACCCAACGAGGGGCTCCTGCCTCTGCTGAGCAGCCCACAGCCCCTACCAACACCTGAGCGTCTCCTGCCTCTGCTCCCCCACCCTGAGGTCCCTGCCTCTGCTGGGCAGCCCACAGCCAATACCAACACCTGAGCGTCTCCTGCCTCTGCTGGGCAGCCCACAGCCCCTACCAACACCTGAGCGGCTCCTGCCTCTGCTGGGCAGCCCACAGCACCCACACAACACCTGAGCAGAGCCTGCCTCTGCTGAACAGCTCACAGCACCCACACAACACCTGAGCAGAGCCTGCCTCTGCTGAACAGCCCACAGCCCCTACCAACACCTGAGCAGAGCCTGCCTCTGCTAAACAGCCCACAGCCCCTACACAACACCTGAGCAGAGCCTGCCTCTGCTGAACAGCCCACAGACAACACCAACACCTGAGCGGCTCCTGCCTCTGCTGGACAGCCCACAGCACCCACACAACACCTGAGCAGAGCCTGCCTCTGCTAAACAGCCCACAGCCCCTACCAACACCTGAGCGGCTCCTGCCTCTGCTGAACAGCCCACAGACAATACCAACACCTGAGCGGCTCCTGCCTCTGCTGGACAGCCCACAGCCCCTACCAACACCTGAGCGACTCCTGCCTCTGCTGGACAGCCCACAGCCCCTACCAACACCTGAGCGTCTCCTGCCTCTGCTGGACAGCCCACAGCCCCTACCAACACCTGAGCAGAGCCTGCCTCTGCTGAACAGCCCACAGCCCCTACCAACACCTGAGCGGCTCCTGCCTCTGCTGAACAGCCCACAGCCCCTACACAACACCTGAGCGTCTCCTGCCTCTGCTGGACAGCCCACAGCCCCTACCAACACCTGAGCGTCTCCTGCCTCTGCTGGGCAGCCCACAGCACCCACACAACACCTGAGCAGAGCCTGCCTCTGCTAAACAGCCCACAGCCCCTACACAACACCTGAGCAGAGCCTGCCTCTGCTGGACAGCCCACAGACAATACCCAATACATGAGCCACACCTGCCCCTGGTGGGCAGCCCACAGACAATACCCAATACATGAGACACACCAGCCTCTGCTGGGCAGCCCACAGACAATACCCAATACATGAGCCACGCCTGCCTCTGCTGGGCAGTCCACAGCCCCTACACAACACCTGAGCAGAGCCTGCCTCTGCTAAACAGCCCACAGCCCCTACCAACACCTGAGCGGCTCCAGCCTCTGCTGGACAGCCCACAGACCATGCCCAGCATCTGAGCAGAGCCTGCCACTGCTGAACAGCTCACAGCCCCTACCAACACCTGAGCGGAACCTGCTTCTGTTGGACAGCCCACAGCCACTGCATAACACCTGAGCAGAGTCTGCCTCTGCTGGGCAGCCCACAGCCCCTACACAACACCTGAGCGGAATCTGCTTCTGCTGGACAGCCCACAGCCATTGCATAACCTGAGCAGAGTCTGCCTCTGCTGGACAGCACACAGACCATGCCCAACACCTGAGCAGCTCTTGCTGCCCGGCCATACTTGGAAAAGGTACTGGCGAGTGTCCCATGTGTAGCACACCTGGCAAACACCGATCCCATGTCAACAAGTGTGTGACGCACCCAACCTGCCGACATTGCTGCCTGTTAGCCAACATAGTGGAGACGTCCAGGGCCCGACCAGCCAGGATCCACAGATAGAATGTACTAGACGTTGTCCTATCAAGGTACCACCTGCAAGTTGTTGGAATATGAGTTTGATGAATAAGCAGCATCAACTGGAATTCCAGGCTGGATAGCTTGCATATATGTGGATAATGAAAGTGTTGCCAGTTTATGCATTATATATATATATATATATATATATATATATATATATATATATATATATATATATATATATATATATATATATGAGTGTATATGCATACCAGGGTGTTCACTAATCCTTACCACAGCACAAAAATGACTGCATCGGTTGTGCTTACTGTGATGCATCATCAAGCAGAGTGCTTGGGTGCCGCATCCATCACGGACGTCCTCCTCACACCCCTCAGCAGAGTGCACGACACTTTCGAGTTCAAGTGTAACAGCGCGCGCCGGACACGAATCCCCAACTTCTTCTCAGTCGTAGCTTCCTGGCCGCTCCCACTTGTTCGGCTTTTCCCAGAAATCCTCTATCGCCCGCACACCGTGACATGTTTGTAAGATCGCCATCCCGTTCTATAACGGGCAAACCGGCTTCCTCCGACGGGAACCTGGCGTTACGCGCGTGATGTTCCACGACCAGGTCTGGCCAACACACGTAACTACCATCAGGGTAGTGTGTGCGCATGTATGGCAACATAACCCGACGTAGGCATTTTTCGCGGTGCAGAACGTCATGGATGCTCGCGCGGCTCCAACAGATAGCTGGCGCAGGTGCTTCCATTGAAGAGACTTCGACTCAGACGCTGGGTTTTCGAGGAATCCTACCGATTTCATGGTGCATGACGTGTTCGAGCACGTCACCATCCGGGCCCATGGAGAACCCCCAGCTGGAATGTATTTCGCCTCTAGAAAAAGCACAATGTTTCTCATTATCCGCAATGACTTCAGTTTCACGACCTGCCTGCGTCACATTTTGTGCCAACGATCGGAAGCGCGTTCTCTGCGGCTTAGACTACCCAGATACCTCTTTTGATGTCTTCATTCTATTGTGGTACGCAACCTCATACTCATGTAAAGTTTAACTGGTGTAGCCCGTGTTTACAGCAAAAACGCGGTGCCAGCAAGCGTTGCGAGACACCCACCTTTGCGGCGGCCGCTAGTATGAGGGCTTGCCTTTGAAACACCCAGCTGGGTCTTGCAGCCCTGCCGTACCCTACACCACTTGCTGTTCCCATTACCTGACTCCCCCAGGATACCGTATGCAGTCCTCCTGGGTATGCCTGACGCCAATAAGTGGCCAACAACCGGTGACTTTGTCGTGTTCGGATTGCCTTGCATAAGCTTCGCAATGGCTCGAACGCCCGGTTTGCTTAAGGGTACCATACTGGCTGAATAATTGAACCATTGCCCTAACTTTTGATGATGTGACGTATAATTATGTGATCCTCATATGGATCCCCTAGCTAGCAAAATATGAACCGTCTGGATGCACTTAGGTATATATATATATATATATATATATATATATATATATATATATATATATATATATATATATATATATATATAGGTACGACTGTATGTGTGTGCTGGCACGAGCGTGTGCGCGTGTGCGTGCGGGTGCATTGATGTGTACATGTCAAGTGGGTACATTTGCATCTTCGAGTAAATATGGAACATGATTTCCGCCAGTGAGTTATCAAATCGTGACCTGTGAAAACGCGGGCGACAGCCAAGCAACCATAGCATAGCTTGGCCTAGACTCGGCTCCATGTGAGCATCAGCGGGGCCCAAAGGTGCGCCATGATAGACTGAGCTCGCTCCAGTTCGCGAACCGGCGCCGGGCGCCATCACGGGCGCCGGGCGCCACTACGGGCGCCAGGCGCTGCAGTTGGCGCCCATAAAGCGCGGCTCCATCTCAGAGATCGGGTGCGATTCGTCTTCGCGAGGAGGACTAGAGCTGCTCCTGGTGCCCCGGATATGTCTGAAGCTGTGATCGTCCCACAGTTCGTGATTCTCGTGCGGCTGTGCTTGATTTTTAGGTGCTGGGTCCTCGATGGGAGCGCCCTTCCGCCGCTGGAGAGCTGGCCCGTGGGAAACGCCGCCGGAACCTAAGCATTGCCGCAATTCCACCATTGATTCGGAACACACAGCCGACATTGTAGATACACTTCAGAACGCAGGAGTGATATATTACCCTGCAATTTATTTGTTTTCAACTAAGATGCCTTCCAACGAAAAGAGCACTACTATGTATTTTTTAGCTGTGCCAAGCTTCAGTTAAGACAACCTGAATAACTTGTATTCATCAAACAGAAGACGAAACTGTTATCACCATGGTATTTACTGTGCACATTTATTGTGCATAGTATATGCATATATATATAAACATATATATGTTGGTTGGTTGGTTGGTTATTGGTTTTACGACACATCGACGGTTGAGTCATGCAGTGTCGCCAATCTCTCACGCCGATTGGTCACGGGCGAAGAGTAGCGACAGGTGACACCCGAACCCACAACCTTTCGGTTGTGAGACGGGCAAGTTACCCCTAGACTACTCGTCCACATACATATGTATGTATATACATATATATATATATATATATATATATATATATATATATATATATATATATATATATATATATATATATATATATACATGCATATACATATATATATATATGTATATATAGAAGGATATATATATATATATAGATATATAGATACATATATATATATATATATATAGATACATATATATATACATATAGATATATAGATATATAGATCAAGCGAGAGTGAGTGAATGAGAGAGGCTATATTTTCGCTAACAAGTTCAGTGAGTCACTAGGCTACGTGCACAATACTCAACCGCATCGCGTGATTTCACTGGATTTAACCACCATGGGATCCTGAGCAATTTACTAAGTAGCCGTACTCGATCTGGCCACTTTCCAGGTGCACCACAGTTTTAGGCCTGCTTTTGCTCTCACAACAAAACATACCGTTGCAACAACTTTTAGTGGAGGCATGGGTTGCTCGGGACAACATTGATGCTTCAGTCACTGGAAGCCACCAGGTACTATCAGCACAACAGTGAATGTTCAGACACTGAAGGTCATCAGGTACCATCGGGTCATCAGTGAAAATTTCATACACTGGAAGCTATCAGATGCCATGAGTATAATAGTGAAAGCTCAGGCACTGGAAGCTGTCAAGTATCAGCACATCAGTACCGCAGCTGATTTTTTTGCAGGCACTGTAAACTATTAGGTACGTTCGGCACAACATTAAATAATGGAAACTTAAATAAGAAACTAAAAACGCCGAATTAAAAATCACAACCATGAGCAGGCAGTGTTCATTCTGACCCATTGCAGATGTGGCAAACTCTCATTTTTCATGCTACGATTATTGTTCATCTTGCAGCTTTATCTTGTTCTTTCCTAGAAGCCTTAGTAGTTGCTACTGTCTTTGAATTGCACAAGTTCCATAAAGTGACACTCGCGATAATAAGGGAATTTTCGCATCGGGTCAAACGAAACGATTAAAAGTAACAGCATTAGCATGTGAATAAAATACTTCAATATACTGACGAAATAGCTCCAGGTAGCCATTGGGAGCATGCGATTCGCAGCACATGGATCTTTTCGGCTGCAAGGGGTTAACAGGTGGGCCGGGTGCAATGGCCTATCTTTTCTGGGAGGGTATCATGTAAAAATAATTTGTCACAAGGACGCGCGCTAAAAGTACTCAAGCTTTGCATGAAGCCATACACCCTCCTTCCATCACATTTATTTACCCGTCCCGTCTCGGGGGTGTCTTCGACCACCCCCCTGAGGTTTTTCGCGGATAGTGACGAAAGGCGCGCGTTAGCGCGCCAAAATTTGGCATGCCCTTTCCCACATCAAATTGGCATGCTGATTGAAAATTTTGAAGTCAGGTCATCCAGGGTCAACGAGTTAGTCAAGGTCAAGTGAGGTCACCTCCAAAAAGGTTCAACCAGTCGTCACGCTTTAACGCATGCAGATATTTTAATGAAACTTTCAGCGTTTGCTTATCTTTAGGGATGCAACAAAGCGTACGAGTGGATTTTTTTTGCTTTTGACTACATACAAATTTTGCGTATTTGCCAAATTGCAGTCCAAATAGAGTATTCTGGCTAAAGCAAGCATTTTTTATTAGTGCAAGTTGACTTCCAACAACGTTTCTCGGTCTGCTCTATCCACTAGAAAAGGAAAATTAAAGACAACTTGAAAACTCAAATATTTGACATAAAAAATAACATTTTTGGGGGGCCAAAAAATAAAGTCATGGTCGATTTCGCTGTCCCTTTCTCATTCCAATTACATTTTGTTGTTTCATATATACCCCAAAATGAACTCTCCAGAGCCAAAAACGTTATGTAAGTCGTGAAAAGTCGTGAAAATCTAGCCCCCTGTGACGTCACTTTTTGGGGAAATTGTTTTAGGGTGGACTCGGACTCTACTCATCGAACGCTTTCCGATGACACCCCTTTCGTTTTCGCGCAATGCTTAGTTTGGATTTTAGAAGGGGTTATTTACCGTCACCCACCCACCCCGCGATGGGGCGTGAGGATCTGACCGGAAAGACGGCGCGAGTTAAGCAGGCGCTCAACTCCAGCCCAGGAATTAAATGGGTAGACTGAGCAGATGTCGACATGTGTAATCTGAGAACAGGAACTTCTAGGTCTATTCCGCCGGCATCAGTGAGCATGTGCACACTAAACAAAACTACCACATGAAGTATGCCTATAGCTTGAATATTTTCCATGCAAATGCACATGCACACACACACATACACACGTACACGCACACGCACATACGCACACGTATCCACACGAATAAGCGTTATATACCCGTAGAGGCCTGGATCACTGCAGGAAACTTTAGAAAGTACACGTTACGCGCGGGCACGTTCTGAGAGCGTGACGTCACTGAGGGCAGTTTCTCGTGAGCGTGCGTCTCCGGAAAAAGTGAGCGAATCGTTCATGTGCATCCTTGGCGATACGGTCTCGTGCCGATAAGGCCACCCAAGAGAAAAAAGAAAAGCGACAGATGGGCGATCGACGAGGCCCATCTCCTATCTCCGGATTGGAGTCCGGACCAGTGATAAAGGGCATTGCCTCAACGTCGCGATACGCCACTTCTGTGTGCGCAGATATCGACAAAATCTTCTCCAAATCATTAAGACCACTGGCCCTGATAAGTCATTCGACCTCGTTCAAATTGTGCTCGTTGGATGGTGTAGAGCTAGTTCTATGTCAGTAGGCCGATTCTAGGACAAATGTACGTAAGGACAAATGTACGTATGGCAGATGTGCGTAAGCAAATGTACGTAAGCAAATGTACGTAAGCAAATGTACGTAAGCGCAAATGTGCGCATGTCAATTGTACGTAAGCGCAGATGTACGTATGGCTAACGTACGTAAGCGCAAATGTACGTATAGCAGATGTACGTATGCGCAAATATACGTATGCGCAAATGTACGTATGCTCAAATGTACGTATGCGCAAATGTACGTAAGCGCAAATGTACGTATGCACAAAAGTACGTATGCGCAAAAGTACGTAAGCGCAAAAGTACGTAAACACAAACGTAAACGCAAACGTAAACGCAAATGTACGTATGCGCAAAAGTACGTATGCGCAAATGTATGTATGTGCAGATGTACGTATGCATAAAAGTACGCATGCGCAAATGTACGTGAGGGCAAATGTACGTATACATAAAAGTACGTGTGCACAAATGTACGTAAGCACAAAAGTACGTAAACGAAAATGTACGTATGCGCAAAAGTACGCATGCGCAAATGTACGTAAAGGCAAATGCACGTATGTACAAAAGTGAGTGTGCGCAAATGTATGTGAGCACAAATGTACCTAAGGGCAAATGTACGCATGCGCAAAAATACGTATGCGCAAATGTACGTGAGCGCAAATGTACGTATGCGCAAAAGTACGTAAACGTATTTAATGCCCTTGCATTTAAGCACATTTGGCTAGGTGCATATGCCATACGTACATATGCTGTTAGGTAAATTTGCGCACACGTACATTTGCGCTTACGTATATTTGAACATACGTACTTTTGCGCATACGTACATTTGACCTCACGTACATTTGTGCTTAGGTACATTCGCGCATACGTACTTTTGTGTATACGTACATTTGCCCTTACGTACATTTGCCCTTACGGACATTTGCGCATAGGTACTTTTGCGCTTACGTACATTTGCGCTTACGTACATTTGCGCATGCGTACTTTTGCGCATACGTACATTTGTCATATGTACATTTGCGCTTACGTACATTAGTCATACGTACATCTGCGCTTACGTACAATTGCCATACGTACATCTGCGCTTGCGTACATTTGCTTACGTACATTTGCGTACGTACATCTGCCATATGTACATCTGCTTTATGTACATTTGTCCGGTTACCCGGTAGACCATCAAGACAAAAGGCAGACGCAGCCATAGGTGGGGAAATATCACGCCCCGTCATGCATCATGCACTAGCAGAAGTCATCTTGTATTGAGATGAGATCCTGACCTGACTTTGACCCCAGCTGTGGTATCATTACAGCCTAGAGCGCAGTTAAAAAACACAATATACACCAATGACGCAAAGGAAGGGGTGACATTTTTCGAAGCGATGTCATTGGCAGTTGAAGCGCTACACGACCAAGGCATCAGAGGTGGGTTAAATTAACACTTGCACCGCGAGGGCTAAAACCGCAAAATGGATCTTGTTTCTGGATGACGGATTACATTTACCACGATGATATGATTGCAACACGGTGTGCCTTGCATTGGTCCATGAATACATTACCTCTCCACACCTGTATGTGTTCCAGCCATTCTCATCACCTGCTCGACGATTTCCCCCCGTAATTAAAGCATTTAGTCGGGGCTGTCAATACGGACCTGGCGGAGATAGAAGCTAATTTCCGGCCAGGCAACTCCTCGTCAATCGGGACGTTCGCTGAGGAAGCGGCAAGGAGCTACTCAATACATGGGGCGCTGATCACATCATGTGATCAAAACCCCATGGCGTGCGCATAATGTGATCATGGCTAGTGATGACAAATTTGTCCCACACTTTGCTCACTGTGCGTTTCATTCTTCGACATAATTAATTGTAGTTAATAAGTGTTGGTCGCTGGTTTAAAGAGAAAGCCACATATCCCATGGTGCATACCAATGTTTTCCAAAATAGGTGCCTGTAGACAATCCATGCTTCCGTTACTAGCAGTGGGCAGATATCAGAGCTCTGAAGGTTGAGATATAGATGATATCGGGAGAGAGATTTCAGCTACTGATGTCTTTTTATCCGCATCTTTCTGGAGTCGCACGTGGGTCAAGCCGGCATTTATGTAAGATACAAATCGTGAATCAATAGCGTGGCATCTGGGTCGGGGATCCCGGGGCATTCCTCTTTATTTGGAATTCATCAGCAACGCTCGAAGATTTCCTTGATAGTGTATTGATAATCGTGACTAAAACAGCGTTAATATTCTCTGAATAGGTTTTCATGAGCGAGGAAGATCCTGCTTCGACCATGAATCAGAGGTCGATCGTGCCGAACGTGGAAGCCGCAGATCATGCACCACATCTGACATGCTCTAATTCAGCTGAGTGCACAGGCAGCACAGGTAACTGATCAACTCTCTCGCGGTGACAGGTGGGCACTGACGTCATGATAGCTCCAGCTGCACACACCAGTGGCCAGATAAGGATCAGCACCGCGAAATGTGGCAGATACCGCTGTAGTCGGCACAGAGCGAGATACTCGGAATGCACTGACGTCATGGACGCACCAGCTGCCGGAATGAAGGGATACCGCTGCGCGCGTCTCGCACAGAGCGAGGAACACGCCACTCCTACGTCTGTCCCATGCGGTACCAACAGGCCATGAGAGCACCATGTCCGTGGCGGAAACAGCAGATGACGAGAGCACCATGTCCGTGGCAGAGACAGCAGATGGCAGGAGCACTATATCCGTGGCAGAGACAGCAGATGACAGGAGCACTATATCCTTGGCAGAGACAGCAGATGACGAGAGCACCATGTCCGTGGCAGAGACAGAAGATGACAGGGGCACCATGTCCGTGGCAGAACCAACAGCTAATGAGAGCGCCATGTCCGTGAAAACATCAGCAGATGATCAAAGCGTCATGCCTGTGGCCACATCAGCAGGTCAAGTGAGCACCATGCCCACGGCGAGTCCGCTGAACAGTCAGCCGCATCAGCTTGCCTTGGAAGCTGCTGCTTTGGAGGCACTTTTCCGGCTGTCTCGAATCTGATTCGACACTGTGTCGGCCGGCACGGAGGTCAAGCGGCTCCTCGGCTGTCTCGGAGGTCAAGCGTCTCCTCGGCTGTCTCGGAGGTCAAGCGTCTCCTCGGCTGTATCGGAGGTCAAGCGTCTCCTCGACTGTCTCGGAGGTCAAGCGTCTCCTTGGATGTCTCGAAGGTCAAGCGTCTCCTTGGCTGTCTCGAAGGTCAAGCGTCTCCTCGGGTGTCCTGACTCGCCAGCGGTCTTCGCAAGCGGGGCACGCGCTGCAGACATGCGTCGGGTAGTACTGAATTGGCACCCTGGAGCTGTCGCCGCCGCGGAGCGTAGCCCCATCTCCATCCTAACGAAGGTGCCTAGTGTCATGCCAATAATGACGCACCGGAGTGCGTCATTACTGGCACGACACTCCACGACACTTCACCACCCTCAAGTGCACTGGAGTTATGTTGGTCTCACAATGCTTCACCTGCAGCTTCCTCCTCACCGACGTGACCACATGACATGCGTAAACATGCCTGAAACCGTGTTTAGAGTTCCTGTCATGCGTTTTGCGCTGCCATGCTAACGCGTGCGGAGCTCGCACAACACCGGCGTGCAGCTTCCGATGTACCGATTTCTGAGAGCGCTGCTGTGTCTGTCTTCTGTGGGTTTTGCACAGCCGGCGGTGAGCCAGCCAGGCGTCGGCTGGGATCGACACCGCTCCGCAGCCGCATCGCCGCCAACCTGAGCTGGACACGCCAAAACGTGCAGACTGCAGAGCACGTACAGATTCTGATCGGCAAATGCCGTCATCACGACTTCGTGATAACCCAGCAATCGCCTGAACTATCACAACAGCGATTTGTCACATGCTGGCCGTCCCCACTGTGATCCGTGCAAACCACCTCTCACTCTTTCTCTTCGTCCCTCATTCTTTCTCTCCATCCACCTTCCCTGCATGATTATGAAAATCGTTCGCGTAGCGCGCACAAATTCTTGTCTACCTCTTCATACATCTCTTGCGAATGTGGCAGTTAAAATTTGACCTCAGATCACCTCAGGTCACTGGCCAAGTTTAGGTCAAGAAGATCAATATTGAAACTATGTCGACCGACTGTAGAACTTTGAGGGGCCGAAAGATTTCTTCTAAACTTGCAAGGATCATATTAATCAAATCGAACAGTGAACGAGAGTGAGTATGTGCTAGTGTAAACATACATGTGCGTGTGTGGGGTTTCATGGGTGGGCATGCGTCTATGCAAGCTTTGGATGGGAGTGTGATAGTGGTGCAACTGTGTGTGCATTTGGTGTTGTCAACGCGCAACTAATTAGTTAGAAAATTCAGCATTTGCATCCATGGTGTCGCATGGATGGAATTGGCTGAAAACTGGCTTTGGCAACTCCTGTAATTTTGGTAATTTTGGCCTCCATCCATGATATGTGGAATGTACCATCACAAAACAAAAACAAAAACAGGAGCAGCATGCATAAGGACAGGAAAATGTCGAACTTTGCCGTTGTAACTTAACACTCATCTGGTGTTGTATGTAGTAACGGATATTGCAGTTATTGGATGACATCCAAAGACATTGCTAGGGCTATCCATGCTTTGTTCAATATCGCGTCGTTCTGAATTCGGCTCCCTAGATTTATATATATATATATATATATATATATATATTTTATGTTGCTGAATTCTTGGGAGGATTGTGTAATGGTGGTTTGCATTTGGTAGAGTTGTTATTGATTAATGTTGGTTTTGGAAGCAACTCGGTGGAAACTAGGCAATGTTTTGACTACGTGGGGACTTGGAGAAGACCACATTGTGTCATGAACCAGCAAATGGCGGTGCGAATTCATTTGTAGTTACGTCATCTCTCCTAGAAACGAATGCGAAGTAATTATGAATTTGCAATGGTATGGTCATTCGGTCGACATTGCTAGGGACGGTACATGAAGAAAGGGAAGGTCATTCACCTAAAAGTCCTCATTAGAAATGCATAACAAATATCCAACTCAAATGGTCTGGTTTTTACCTTAACAGCTTTCCCTCGAGAGCGTACTCCATATAGCAACATAGCCACCATAGTAGGGATCGGCAGAGATCATCCTTTGTTTCATTGTCGCCTGGAACAGTTTTCCTTCCGTGGACATAACTGGTGCAACAAAAAAAAGATGTGCATAGCACAACAAAAAATGTCAGGCCTCTTATTCACAATGTGGTTCGGAGACAGCCTTTGACTATTTCTGGAATGGCGACCGTGATCGTGACAAGAAGCCCGTGAATCGTGCACACCGCATCAAAAGCCGTGAACTCAGCTCAGCCGCTTATGACGTGACCCATAGGAGCGCAGGCGGAACGAGACAGGCAGCACCAAACACAGCCACTATATTGTGGTTTTTGCGCGCGGAGAACACCAGTCTCAAACCGAGCGAATTTCCCAGGTCGTGAGTTGAAATGTGCATGCAGCGGCATGGCGTGCTGCACGCGAAATAGGGGGGGGGGGGATACGGTTGATCTCTCCAAACACAACTAAGGCTCATCCAAAGTCGCCTCAAATGCACAGAGTGCAAAGCATCACAACCGCGAGTAAATAGAAGCTCAGACGCACGCCGCTGACGGCCGAGCTGCCCGTCCGGCTGGCGGCGGCTCCGACCGGCTGCTCACCGCGAAGACGACGTCGGTCGGGTCAGAGTGCCTCGGAGGTCATTGAGCTCCTGCATGGCGAAGTCGCGCTCCCTGATCACCAGATCCAGCCACTGCAGGATCTGCCTGTCATCGCTGGACGCCGTCGGAGTGTGCATGTTGGCTGAAACAACACAGCGTCGGGGAGCTTTGGTGCTGATCCGGCTAATGGTAGTGGCAATGACTAACAATGGTAAGCACGACGGCTAACAATGGTGCAGCAAAGGCAATGCTATCAAGAAATGAGCGCATTGAAACCAGAAAGACACCTCCACATCAAGGCTGCTGGGGTAGGTCGTGAATGCGAGTTGGGTGGAAGCCATGGCTTAGCACAACAGCTAATGCAAAATTTGTCCGAGGTAAGCCGCACTGATAAACAAGCACTTACACGTTACGTGGTGCTAATGCGCCGGCCTACCCTGGTGCATCCAGTTGACTAGTGGTCGCCTGGGCCTGGCGGATAAGCCTAGTGGATCCCAGCACCAGGTGGCATCGGAATCGCAAGTCATCGTTCACCTTTAGTGGGTCTTCGGTGTGCCAGTGCTCACGCAATCACAGTGAAGTCTACATTACAGTGGTCCGGCAAATCCCGCGGATAATCATACAGTGACTGCCCAACCCTGGTGCACCCCTTGTCGTGGTGGCCATGCAATTCGTCTGGATGTCTTACTTGAGGGGCCTACGATGGGGACTGACGCATTCCATGATACAGGTCATTGCACGCTATCTCAGCCGCTCGGGCACACACCGCCGTGTTAGGTTTTGACGAAAGTGTCAGCGGGATGATGTAATGCTCCTATCACGATTCCGGTAATTTCATGCTTTCGGCAATCAGCCGTTTCCCGTTCACAGAGACGCCAAAAAATAACGACGCTTCGCTCTAATAAGACGCCGATATCTCCACAGCCGGTACGTATTCTGTACCTTCGACTACGGCGTTATATGAAGTCAATGTATTGAAAGTTGCATTGGCATGAAGAACAAATTTCACATTTATGCACTTATATCATGTTGTGTATGCTTATTTGATGATTACAAATTGTGAGACAACACTTTGTTCTAACAGTGATTTTTGGAATACTTCCACGAATTTACATTAGGATCAACAACAAACACAATGGGCAACAGTTAGAAAGATGACATCAAAGCGATGGATCAGTCGAGCACGGTGCCGCGGTGTCAGGCCACATTCCCCCAGCATAGCGTCCCGCAGCCAGACTGTCCCGGTCTTCAGCATCGGCATGTGGTGCACTGGGCTGTTCCACTGTTTAAGAGCGTTTTCAAAACATTAATTTACATTTCTTTTCCCGTTGACAATTTGTATGTTGGTGACCGCAGCGCTGCAGTATCATCTAACGTCAATTAGCGTCCAAACCACTAAACCGTCCCGTCTCGGGGGGATCTTCAACCGCCCCCTTCAAGGGCCCGTGGCAGTGCGCCAAAATTTGGCATACCTTTTTCCACAACAATTTAGCAGCGCGCCCAAGTCTAGCATACCTTTTCCCACATCAATTTGACATGCTGATTCAACATTTTTAGGTCAGGTCATCTAGGGTCAACGAGTTAGTCAAGGTCAAGTGAGGTCACCACCAAAAAAATTTGCCACCAGTCGTCACGCTTTAACGGATACAGATATTTTAATGAAATTTCAGCGTTTGCTTATCTTTACGAATGGAACAAAACGTACGAGTGAAATTTTTCGTTTTTTTTCTTCGTTTTTGACCACATAAATTTTGCACATTTGGCAAATTGCAGTTCAAATAGAGGATTCTGCCTAAAGTAAGATTTTTTTTTATTCGGGCAAGTTCATTTCCAACAACGTTTCTTGGTTTGCTCTGCCCATTGGAAAAGGAAAATAAAAATTGTCTTTCTATATCTGCTTTCTAAATTGTGTCAATTTTCAGTGATAGTTTATGAAACGACGAGACAGGTATTATTAACCCACGCCGTCTTGGGTGGGTCTTTAAAGAACCTTTAAGGTTTTCCGCTCATAGTGAGAGAACAGCTTACGGCAGCAGACACAAGACGTCATTGCTGGAGCACACAGGAGCTAAAATAACGTCTGCATTTTCTGATCATGCTATGGCATGATCAGAAAATTAACACACTTTTCGTAGGTAGTGCGGAATCCTATCCTGCGTCGTTTTCATTTGTATTGCTTCGTTTCTGTTGCTACGCATGTACTCCAGATCCAACACGCTTCCACTATCTAGTGACCTTCCACTTCCACTTCAGTTTGCCGCCAGGTGTCAAGGTGGAAGCACGCGCGCCGCAGCTCAAGGTTTCCAGATAAGTCGCTGCAGAACAGGGCAGTACTCTAGTCTAAGCTGTGGATAGGTGTTTAGCAATTACTTCTGTGATTATATTTCATTAGTTTTTATCTTATAAGCATTTTCGTAGCACGCAAACTGTACTATATTAACCTAGCGACGCCGCAGGGCGCCATCTTGTGTGCGCCAAAGCGAGGCCGGGTGGCTTTCGGCGTGTTCTCGACGCTTCGATTTCTGTAGTAGGAGATATTACAAGTGTGTAGATTTCATAAGTACATTAGACAACATTCATACTATCCTAACATACTTTATTTATTTTTTCGTGTGCATAGTGTGTTTGGTGTTAAAGTTTAAGATAATTTAAGTAGCAGTAAGTTGGGGGTATTCATAAGTGCTGTGTGACTGTTCATTTTTCTGTCTAGCCATAAGTCATACTGTGTTGAAGAAAATTAGATTAGACATCTTGTGTATTTATTTAATTTAAAAAAAAAAAAAACAAACAAACAATTGTTTAATAGTTTCTGCTTTTCTTGAGGTACTCAGATAATAAACTGACAGTATAGGAGGTAGCGATTTATAGTGAATGATAGTTAGCTTTTTTGTCGGTTCTTTAGCGAGTTAATTTGAATCTAAATCTAGGCATAAGCTGCAGCGTTTAGGATGGTTTCGACCAGGGTGCAGGCACTAGAGGAAGAAATTAGGACCCTTAAGGCAGAGGTTTCCAATCTCAAGGCTGCCCTTGTTGCACAGGGTAGGCAAGATAAAGCAACAAGGGGTCACTCCGTAGTAGGGACATCATATGCCCAGGTGCTCGCAGGCCACCAGGTAGCTGAGGCTTCCCCTACTGTGGAGGTGGCTGGGATCTCTCAGGAGGGGAGTTTTAATAGTGAACAGAGGAGGGGTAGTTCTGGTAGGTCACAGGAGGGGAAGTGGCATGAGGTCAGGGGGTGGAGGATTTGGAGACGCGAACCTAAGGAAAAGGTTAGTGAGTGGTAGGTGGCAGGTGGTAGGAGCGGGAGGAAGTCTAGCCAACCGGCCCAGCGGGCAGGCATAGTAACAACAAATATGTTCCAGGCATTGGATGACTGCCCCCAGGATAGCAGTAGTAAGGAGTCAGTGCTGGTCATAGGAGACTCTCGTGTGCGATATTTAGAGCGGGTATTTTGTAAAGGTAGGAGGGACAGGAGGTGCATCACCAGGCCTGGTGCCAAGGTGAAGGACCTGGTACCTGCGGTGGCACAGGTCACCAGTGATCACCAGTTTAACACAGTCATAGTGCATGTTGGGGTAAATAACATAGGTCAGACTAGGAGTGAGGAGCTTCTGCGGGAGTACAGGGCCCTTCTGGCCACACTCAAGGGTACCAATAGAGTCATTATAACAGGAACTTTGCCTAGAGCTAGAGCCTCCCCTGAGTGGAGCTCTAGGGCACTGGCAGCTAACGCCAGGGTAGGAAAGCTCTGCCATGAGCTAGGTTTTACATTTGTAGACGAGTGGAGCAGGTTTTATGCATCGTGGGACCTCTATCAGAGGGATGGCCTGCACTTATCTGAGAAGGGGGTCCATGTGTTAGGCAAAGTATATGAGCATGTCCTTCAGGGAAACTAGGAAATGGGGTGGGGAGGGATGAAATTGCATTGCCAACTCAGGAATATTCAAATAGTGTCAGCCAAGGAAATAAAACCTCAAAGTCTGCAAATAGGGACAGCAGCAACTCAAGGGGACAGAGTTATAGTTCATCCAGTGATAAAAGAACTCCTCAATATGAAAAAGCCAAAGGTGGTTATGGAGCATTCGTTAAGTGTATGATGTTTAATGCTCAGAGTATCCGTTCCAAATTTGATGAGTTCAAGTGTTATGTTGCTGAGGAGGAACCGGATTTTGTTTGCATTACGGAGGCATGGGTCAGTGAAGGGTATTTTGGAGATAACTTACAGGATTATGAGATCCAGGGATACAATATGTTTTCGTGCAATAGGGGTCCAGCAATGAAAGGGGGTGGTGTAATGCTCTATATGAAGAGTTTATTCAGTTCTCAAAAAGTAGCACGTGGGGATAAAAATGTGTCTGTGGAGTCCATTTGGCTTGATGTCACTGTGGGAAAGGGCAACAGCAATACTCTTAGGATAGGAGCTTTCTACCGATCAGGAACCCTGCCACATTCTCAGCAACTGGAGCTTGACAAGGTGATTTGTGAGGAAATCAGTAGAAACTTTAAGAGGAAGTGCCTTATTCTCGGTGACTTTAATCTAAAAGGTTATGAATATGCTGGTGTTGGCACACCATCATGCAAAATGTTTAGGAAATGCCTTGAAGAGGACCTGTTCTTACACCAGTTTGAATCGGAACCTACCAGGCATGGTTCATTCTTGGACCTGGTATTCTCGGATTTAAGTGACTTGGTTCAAGACTTGACTGTAGGCGAAACTCTGGGAAAAAGTGACCATAACATAGTTAGATTCAAGGCACATGTAGGGGAAATTATCGAGGATAATTTGGTAAAGGTTACAAATTTCAACAGAGCAGACTTTAACAGCATGAGAGCGGCTTTAAGTGCCATCAGATGGGAAGAAGAATTCTCCAATTTAAATGCCTGTGAAATGTGGGAAAAGTTCAAATCTTACTTGAAGGAAACTCAGATTAGACATGTCCCCCAAAAGCAAAGACGCAAAAGAAGGGTAGGAAAGCCAGCATGGCTTACACCAGACGTGATAAAAGCAATTAGGGCTAAGAAAACTGCATTTAGAGTTTTTAAAGAAGCCTCAAATGTCGTTAATCTAAAGGCGTATCGAAAGGCTAGAGTCACTGTGAAGCAAAAAACCAAAGCAGCAAAGCGAGCAAAAGAACTGGATTTAGCTAGAAACTGTAATGGGGACAGCAAAAAGTTCTTTAGTTTCTACAAGCTGAGTAAAGTTTCTAGCACAATTGGTCCACTGGAAGTAAACGGGACTACATTGGGTGAGGATAGTGAGATGGTTGAGGAGCTGAGCAAGCAGTTCAAATCAGTGTTTACATTGGAAGATATGACCAATCTGCCGACCGTACACCATAGTTCAGTGACATGGGATCTGATAAATGATGTTGATTTCATTGATAGTGATGTTGTTTACAATCATATCAGGAAAATAAAGCAAAATAAGGCAGCAGGACCTGATGAAATTTATACTAGGGTGTTTCGGGAAACTGAAAAGGAACTGGCATTTCCACTTAGTATAATATTTTGTAGATTAGTTTCACATAATGAAATTCCAACCGATTGGAAAAGGGCAAATGTAGTTCTTATTTTCAAGAAAGGAAAAAGAGGGAAAGTTGAAAACTATAGGCCAATAAGTCTCACATCCCTAGTATGCAAGGTACTCGAATCAATTATCAAGGATAGAATAGTTAGTTATCTGGAAGGTAGCAGATTGATTTAAAATAATCAACATGGGTTTAGAAAAGGACGATCGTGTCTCACAAACCTCTTGGACTTTTTGAACTTCGCCACAGAACAATTTGATCAGGGAAATCAGGTTGATGTAGCATATATTGACTTTAGTAAGGCCTTTGACAAGGTACCCCATAAACGGTTAATGATACAGCTTCAGTCCCATGGTATTGCAGGTAGCATCTTAAAATGGATAGAGTTGTGGCTTTCAGATAGACAACAAAGAGTGATGCTAAATGGTACAAAGTCATCATGGCAAAATGTTCTTAGTGGAGTCCCCCAGGGGTCAGTAATAGGGCCATTACTGTTCATTATATTTGTAAATAACATTGAAAGTGGCCTAAGCAGTAAAGTTTTGAAATTTGCGGATGATTTGAAGGTCTTTAGGGCAATAACAGGTCAGGATGAGCATATCTCGCTGCAAAAGGACTTAGACGAACTTGTGAAGTGGTCCGAAGAATGGCAAATGAAATTTAACTTTGATAAGTGCAAAATCATGCATGTAGGTAAGCAGCATATGAAGGCTCCATACTTGATGGGTGGCCAAGTGCTATCAGTGACTCAACAGGAGAAGGATTTAGGTGTTATTCTAAACACAAAACTGGGGGCATCAGAACAGACCAAGGAAGCCAGGAAGAAGGCACTGAGAATGCTCGGGGCAATAAATAGGAATGTATCATACAGAAGTGAGGAAGTGATCAGGAAGCTTTACTGTGCATACGTGAGGCCACATTTGGAATACTGCATCCAAGCTTGGTCTCCTAGCTATGAAAAAGATTGTTGGCTTTTGGAGAGAGTACAAAAGAGGGCTACAAAAATGGTTAATGACATAAGCAACCTGGCATATGAGGAAAGATTGAAGAAATTGAATATGTTTTCACTTAGATATAGAAGGCTGAGAGGAGATCTCATCGAGGTCTTTAAATTTGTCAATGGTCTGGAGAGGGGATACCTTGGGGAAATGTTTGAATTTAACAGAAATGATGCAATTAGAGGTCATAAATTCAAAATTAAAGTTAACCACAGCAGAACAAGGTTAAGGCAAACTTTCTTCACCAACAGGGTAGTGGAACACTGGAACCAGCTGCCAGAAAACATCGTCAGTAGCAGCACATTGAACATCTTTAAAAACAGCATAGACAATCATTATAAGAATATAGGGCTTGCTTTTCAGTATTACAGGGAGGGCTGATTGACAGTTTTGGTGGGCAACTGGTTCAGTGTACAGAGTGCAACCAAGAAGGGCCCTTGTGGCTCATAGTTGCACTAATCTTTTATGTCTTTATGTCTTTATGACCTAGTTACAAGTCAGCCGAATGGACGGCGGGCCCGTGGAAACAGCTCCCCGCCATCTAAATCTAAATCTGTCTGAGAAGCTTTGTACTGCACTGCGTGCATAGCTTGTCACCGGCCCACAAAGTAGTTCAATTGATCGCCCGATCAATTGAGACCATGGACCGACCATTGGCAGCCGCCGGTGGCTGTCAATGCATCTTCTTGTGGCTATTCGCAGCGTTCTGCCAGTCACCTGACCGCATGTGAGTCTATTGGATTAAAACAATTCTGTCATTTTTGTCACGAAACGCTGCATTTCATAGCATACTTTGCGTATAGAGCAGCGTAGGCATTGCAGCACAGCCCAGACGTCCGAGTCAGGGAGCCGTGCTCAGGGTGTGGTGGTGAACAGGTCAGACGTCCGACTCAAGGAGCCGTGCTCAGGGTGTGGTGGTGAACAGGTCAGACGTCCAACTCAGGGAGCCGTGCTCAGGGTGTGGTGGTGAACAGTTCAGACGTACAACTCAGGGAGCCGTGTTCAGGGTGTGGTGGTGAACAGGTCAGACGTCCGACTCAGGGAGACGTTCTCAGGGTGTGGTGGTGAACAGGTAAGACGTCCGACTCAGGGAGCCGTGCTCAGGGTGTGGTGGTGAACATGTCAGACGTCCAACTCAGGGAGCCGTGCTCAGGGTGTGGTGGTGAACAGGTAAGACGTCCGGCTCAGGGAGCCGTGCTCAGGGTGTGGTGGTGAACAGGTCAGACGTCCAACTCAGGGAGCCGTGCTCAGGGTGTGGTGGTGAACAGGTCAGACGTCCGGCTCAGGGAGCCGTGCTCAGGGTGTGGTGGTGAACAGGATAGACGTACAACTCAGGGAGCCGTGCTCAGGGTGTAGTGGTGAACAGGTCAGACGTCCAACTCAGGGAGCCGTGCTCAGGGTGTGGTGGTGAACAGGACAGACGTCCAACTCAGGGAGCCGTGCTCAGGGTGTGGTGGTGAACAGGTCAGACGTCCAACTTAGGGAGACGTTCTCAGGGTGTGGTGGTGAACAGTTCAGACGTCCGACTCAGGGAGCCGTGCTCAGGGTGTGGTGGTGAACAGTTCAGACGTACAACTCAGGGAGCCGTGTTCAGGGTGTGGTGGTGAACAGTTCAGACGTCCGGCTCAGGAATCCGTGCTCAGGGTGTGGTGGTGAACAGGATAGACGTCCAACTCAGGGAGCCGTGCTCAGGGTGTGGTGGTGAACAGGTCAGACGTCCGACTCAGGGAGCCGTGCTCAGGGTGTGGTGGTGAACAGTTCAGACGTCCGGCTCAGAGAGCCGTGCTCAGGGTGTGGTGGTGAACAGGTCAGACGTCCGACTCAGGGAGCCGTGCTCAGGGTGTAGTGGTGAACAGGTCAGACGTCCAACTCAGGGAGCCGTGCTCAGGGTGTGGTGGTGAACAGGATAGACGTCCAACTCAGGGAGCCGTGCTCAGGGTGTGGTGGTGGTGACACGCGCTGATAATGATAAGCGAACGCCAACAACACGCCATCTGTCCTCACAAAGCTGTTGACGCTATTCGGCTGATAATGACTGAAGCGACACTGTTTTTCTCCCATAGAGATCTGACCTCTGCACACTCACGCTGAAGATTGTGTTAGTTCGGCGGTGGCACGTGAGGTGGGGGAAGGGGAGGGGCGGATGCGGTGCGCCCGGCCCGGCGTCCTGGCGCCGTGCTGGATTGACCTATCTGAAATCGCTTCGGTATTATCTTCCTATCTGGCGCCCATCATGATTAGCTCAGACCTTGATTGGCACGTACATGGCAAATATCGATACGTGACAAATATGAGTAATCGTTATTCCTGAAATTGAAACGTGAAGAAGTCGAGAAAATATGATAATTTGACAAACATTTCACACGTTCTTCATGGCCTTGAAGCCTCCTGAGATTAGCCATTGGATGACCTTCAGTCATTCCCACCTGGCGACCCAGCCTAGGTCATCAAATTCATTACCAAAAAGCGGGTATTTTTATGTTACAATATTGAAATTCACCATGATGCAAAATGATAACACATGAAAATCACCTTGAGAGTTGTACCGTTTCATAAAGTTGTTTAATATGTCAATATGACCATCTTCATTCACCTTAACTGATCGGAAGAGACGAGGCCTACAACAAACTTCGGAACGATCAGCATTGTTATGGGCGCAGTCATTGTTATCGGCGCTGTATGACCAACGCAGCTGATGCGCCCCATAAACCAAAATAACCAACCAACTAAAGCAAACTTCGCAGGTTACCTACTGTATACATGCTGCCGCTTTGCATATTCGAATCTGCCAAGGATTTCAGTTGGAACCATTTCTTTATGTGACTCGTTTCTTTTTCTTGGCAACACCAGTTCGGTTGTGAAAAGTATTTCACTCGAATTGTGATTGATGCCATAATTGACACAACCAAGTTAGAGCGATTAGCTTTGATCGATCAGAGTTCCTGAACTGATATATCCTGTTTCAATTGGCACAATCGGCCCATTAGCTTTGGATGCCAAGAAGACGAGGCTAAAGAAATATTCATGGTGATTCGTGTTGCCTAATTTCAGACTGTTGAACGTACGTTCGGTTTCCAAGCGTCCCTCATTCCTCATCATCAAGTTGGGAAACATTTTCCGACACGAGTCGTGTCCCCAGGCACCACCAGCACCACCAGTGTGGCCAGCACCCACATTCCTTCAACTCACGTCGAGCCAGCAACCCTGAGAGTCGGGACTTCACAGGGCTGTCTGACCTGGCAACACACGTGGGTTCAGCAACCCTGAGAGTCGAGACTTCACAAGGCTGTCTGACCTGGCAACACACGTCGAACCACCAACCCTGACAGTCGGGACTTCACAAGGCTGTCTGACCTGGCAACACACGTGGGCTCAGCAACCCTGAGAGTCGAGACTTTACACGGCTGTCTGACCTGGCAACACACCTGGACTCAGCAACCCTGAGAGTCGAGACTTCACACGGCTGTCTGACCTGGCAACACACGTGGGCTCAGCAACCCTGAGAGTCGAGACTTCACACGGCTGTCTGACCTGGCAACACACGTGGGCTCAGCAACCCTGAGAGTCGGGACTTCACACGGCTGTCTGACCTGGCAACACACGTGGGCTCAGCAACCCTGAGAGTCGAGACTTCACACGGCTGCCTCACCTGGCAACACACGTGGGCTCAGCAACCCTGAGAGTCGAGACTTCACACGGCTGCCTCACCTGGCAACACACGTGGGCTCAGCAACCCTGAGAGTCGGGACTTCACACGGCTGTCTGACCTGGCAACACACGTGGGCTCAGCAACCCTGAGAGTCGGGACTTCACACGGCTGTCTGACCTGGCAACACACGTGGGCTCGGCAACCCTGAGAGTCGAGACTTCACACGGCTGTCTGACCTGGCAACACCGAGCTCCTCCGGCCCTGCCTGACCGGAAGCAGGCCAGACCACGGCATCATCAAAGGTCAGAGGTCAGAGGTCAGGTGTGGAGCTGCATCGGCCGTCGTTCCCACCGTGCGGTGGCAGGCGGGGGTCACTGGGCCAGTAGGCAGCCACCACGCCGGAAACTGGGCACGCCCTCTCGCGGTCGTCCGACCTGCTCCAGCCAGAGCTAACGTGACAAGCTAGCTAGCGGTGGCGACGACAGCACGACCGAGAAAGGCGCACAACTTGCCGATGCGAATCCACTGGGATCCATGGACTGCTGGTGCAGACGTGAATCGGTCGCGTGGCATTCGCGTGTAACTAGAAATTTCGGATCGACAGGCGGAAAAATCGCAATTTGCGGTGGTGTAAATCTACCTAAGCACTCAATGCGTGTAAGGGATCCATCACGTTCAATACGCGTTTCGTCAGGTGTGAAGACAATGCTAAGTTCTTCCTGACTTGCCGAGCTTCACTTGCCGACTTCCTATTATTCCTGACACTGACTGGTTATGGTCTAGGCTGCACCAACTTGCCATTGTCCCTCAATGCTTCATTCCCACAAACACCACCCAACCACCCGCAATGTTTTATGGATTGACATGAAGCTGAAAGCAAATGTAATACTGCTGAGCCCCAAAGCAAATACATTCATCACATTTGTACATGAACTCTCATGAGGTCAACTATTACGTTCATGCAATACCACTGGTTGTATTATGTTGATAAGGATAATACTGGTGGTATTATCCCAATGCCACCGGTGGTATTATGTTCATTAAACTTCTGCACTAAGTAAAAGCCAGGAAGATAAAACAGGGTAAACGACGATAAACCAGCGGAGCAGCGTAAACGACGATAAAACAACGGAGCGGTGTATTAGTGCACAAAACGTATCCTTGCCGTGACTGTTTTCAGTACTGCCGTACAGAGCGGGGACATTTTGACCCTCCCCTCAAAGTTTTCTGAGGGAACACCTAAACCACTCACGCTATCGCTTTGAAAGCTGGCCTTCCTACATCCTGTATTTTGCGAGCATTGTGTCAGCAGGTGCGTTCTACCATCTCAACCCGCCCATCTAGGGAAATCTTTTACACCCTCCCACAAGGTTTTATTTTCGCGAAAGCGAAAAAAACGGCAGAGAGCAGCGCTGCAAAGTTTGCTAAGCTTATCTTTGATCATTTTCCGTCTGAGCAGACATTTTCAACCTCAGGTCAAAGAGGACCACCTCCACAAATGCTTACTGATCGATAACTTATGAGTACAGATGCAGATCTTGAAAAGAAGGTTGCTACGAGAGCGTAATTGGGCAGTGCTTCCAAACGGCTTTGTAGAGTCAGGTCAGTGGCCTGAGGTTCCAGCCACAATTGGCCATTTGGGAACACCTTTCTTATTTTGGGATATGCATGCTCTACCAATATCATTTTTACATTTAAATGCATGAACTGACCTCAGTGGCCTGAGGTCAGGTTATGATGAAGTGCGTAAGGTGGGATAAACCTATTTAGGCACTGCTGCTATGTTTATATCTTATTTCGGGTTGCCATGACCAGTGTCATTGCATAGTTTTATTGCATGGCATACATTGTCATATATGCACATATGAAATGCTTCGAAAACATCGATTTTTGTCAAAAACCGCCACTTTGTTTGTCGAAATCATCCAAAAATTAAAGTCCTGCCATCGTCGGATCCAAGTCGTTGAAGGCAATCCGACAGCATTCCAATTATTATCATGTAACACTTAGTTTAGAAGTTAGTCGTTAAGGACACCCCGGGACGCCGAGTGAGATCTGGCCGGAAAGACAAGGATAGGATGGGTCAAAGTCAGATTACAAGCTCGTCTCAATATAGTTTTTATATTTGTATTGGATCATATACTTCCATAAGGAAACAATTCAAAATACATCAACAAGTGGAAAATGGGTTTATATACCAACGTTAAAGGAAAAGCAAAAGAACGGAAAATGTGGCCTTAGACCAGGTCCCTAGATCAGTAAAGGGTCAAGCTAGGAAACGTTCTCTTGCGCAGGGCTATGCTGCAAATAATTATCCTTCAAGCGTGGAATACATGTTGGGGCTAGTTACGTCCTAGAAAAGTGTGCCAGGCTTCAAGTCAATATCTCATCATGCGATTAAGATATATCGTGAGAGTTCCCGACGATACGTGTATTCCACGCGGTCTTGTAGCGTGGACAATGCGGCATGGTAAATACGGAATATTGCATAGCGCTACATCTCTGACTGGCATTAAGCACGAAACAAGTGAGAAGAAGTGGTACAACAGGACACTCTCTTTGTGCCACAATGTAGCTATATTATCTCCACGACCTGACGGGTGTGGAGGCGGTGGCCAGCGCGTCCCCTCTCTCGAACTTGACTACACCGCTGAATATAGTAACGCATAGAACTTCCCTACACCATTTCACACAATAAGCAGCTGGAACACAATAACACCTGGAATTCGCTACACCATTGAATGTGATAACGCCTAGAACAGGGCTACACAACAGAATATAATTAAAACACCTCGAACTTGGCTACACCACTGAATATAATAACACCTCCAAGTTGGTCACACCACTGAATACAATAACCATAGAACTTGGCTACATCACAATATATTATAACACCTCGAACTTGGCTATGTCACTGAATATCGTAGCACCGCGAACTCGGCTGCGTCACTGAGCGTAGTAACACATCGCACTTATCTGCACCACTGAATACAATAACACGAACATCACCACTAAACGCACCGCTCCATTTCACGCACACTGATATCGCGACTCAAGAAAGCAGGAATCTCGCTGTGCGAACGGGAGCTGTTTCAGCAGATCTGGCACATTGCGCCATGCAACGGCATGCCACCGAGCCGCCGCCCGAACACTGACCGGCGACATCCATCAGGAAGCAGGTGAGCAGGTGCGGGTGCCGCCTCTCCAGCACGTGGCAGAACTGCTGGAAGCCGGCGAAGCCCTTGCCGGCCAGCCGGCGCAGCAGGAGCTCGGCGGCGGCGCGGTCGGCGCCACCGGCCAGCAGGGCCTTCTGCTCGCGGCCGCTGAGCACGCCGCGCTGCGCCAGCTCCGCCACCACCGCGTCCACCTGCAGGTCGTGGCAGAGCACGTCGCGGTGCCGCTCCAGCAGGCCGCACACCACGCGCGGCCCGGCCATGCCGGCGACTGTGCACAGAAACAGGCCGCGCCGTCGCCGCCGCCTTGGCGCGGCGGCTACGGCGGAGCCGGCTCGCGGCGTTGGTGTCGACATCTGTTGGACATTGCTAAAGTTTTCGTTTGCAAGTTGGTTGGTTGTTGGTTTTACGACACATCGACCATTCAGTCACATAGCGTCGCCAATCTCTTGTCAAGCCGACATCTATGTTCTGTTAAATGTTATATTTTGAAGTGTAGAGGTGTATTTTCAGCAGTATGAATTAAGGGATACCGAGAAAAAACATTCGAACGGTACATGGACTTTATCACGGAGCCCTCGGGAGCCCTCGGGCCCTCTGGGATACCTACGTATCGCTAGTGGCATGAGGATAAACCAGGCCCGGGGAGTTCCCATAAGTATTTCAGGCCAAAGCTATGCCGCAAAGGTTTGGCTGACAATTCAGAGGTAGCATAATCAATTTGCCTGCGCTCGGGGCCTCCCGAACGAAATTAGAAAGTACGGGAAGCCCGATAGTAGTTTGATTCCCTCGTTCACGGTTTAAGCTATAACACACCCTTTCGTCATGCTTAAATGTAGCTAGGTGTTATTCACAACATGGTATATATATGTATATACCTTGGTCTTGGCTCCCATCATCCAAAACTTTTAGGAAATGCCCGAGAGAGGAACTGTTCTTTCCCCAGTTTGTACGGAACCTGCCAGGAAAGGCTCATTCTTGGGCCTTGTATTCTCGGATTTAAATTACTTAGTTCAAGGCATGACTATAGCAGAAACTATGGGAAGAAGTGACCATAACATGGTTGATCCAAGGCACGTGTAGTGGAAAGCATTAAGGATAATTTTGAAAAGTTCCTAATTTCAACAATGCAGACTTTGACTGCATCGAAGCAGCTGTAAGTGCCATATGATTGGAATAATAATTTTCCAATTTAAATGTCTGTGTTTTGTAGGAAAAGTTCAAATCTTACTTGAAGGAACCTTAGATTAGACATTTCCCCAAAAAGAAAAGGCACAAAAGAAGGGCAGGAAAGCCAGTGTAACGCCTAGGCGCGTGTTGCGTATGGATGTGTGGATAGGCGTATATGACTTGGGAATGTCACAGGGAGATGCCGTTGCCAAATAACACCTGGGATGTGCACAGCTTGTCTGCACTATCCGCTCAGTGCGGTCCTGACAAAGAAGTAGGATTCCGCGGCGTCGGTCACGCGTGTCACCGCCTCTGCCTCGGCTTGCCCCGCAAACCACTCGCCAGAATGGGACACCAGAGCACTGTACTGACATGACGCAGCGATAATTCATGCGAACTAGAAAACGTAGTATGTTCTATTTAAGACACTAAAGTACGCAGCTATGGAAAAGCAAATGCAAGCGGGTTAAGCATACAGGTAAGTCGGCTCAGTGAAGTGGAAGGCTATTATGTCAGATGGCTACTGCGCATAGAGAATTGGATATGAGCGGGAGAAGCGAGATGATACGTACAATCACTACACTGACACCTGGCGTCAAAAAAGCAAACGACTAATTCTCGGCCGCTATATGGCTGGCTCGCGCTCAGCAATGGCTGAGTCTTCAGCCGGCCGCTAGATGGCTAGAGGACGCGCTCTGCTACACTAGCATGGTTTACACCAGACTTGATAAAAACAATTAGGGTTAAGAAAGCTGCATTTAGAATGTTTAAAGCATCCAAATATCGTAAATCTAACGTCGTATCAAAAAGCTGGACTCTGTGAAGCAAAAATCCAGAACACCAAAGCAAGCAAAATAATTCGATTTGACTAGGAACTGTAATGGGGACGGCACAACGTTCTTTAGACATAAAGACATAAAGACATAAAAGATTAGTGCAACTATGAGCCACAAGGGCCCTTCTTGGTTGCACTCTGTATATGAACCAGTTGCACACAAAATTCTTAATCAGCCCTCCCTTAATACTGAAAAGCAAGCCCTATATTCTATAATGATTGTTATGCTGTTTTAAAGATGTTCAATTTGCTGCTACTGACGATGTTTTCTGGCAGCTGGTTCCAGTGTTCCACACCCTGTTGGTGAAGAAAGTTTGCCTTAACCTTGTTTGCTGTGGTTAACTTTAATTTTGAATTTATGACCTCTAATTCATATTTCTGTTCAATTCAAACATTTCCCCAAGGTATCCCCTCTAGACCATTGACAAATTAAACCCATAATCTCCCCCCCCCCCCTTCTATATCTAAGTAAAAACATTTTTAATTTCTTCAATCTTTCCTCATATGCCATAACTTTCTTTAGCTTCTACAAGCTAAAGAAAGTTTCTAGCACAATAGGTCAACTGGAAGTACATGTGAAATATTAACCCGCGCCATCTTTCCGGTCAAATCCTCACACCCCGTCTCGAGGGGGGGGTGCGGTTGAAGACCCCTCTAAAATCCAAACTAAGCATCGCACGAAAACGAAAGAGGTGTCATCGAAAAGCCCTCGACCAGTAGGGTCCGGGTACACCCTCCAAAACAATTTCCCCAAAAGTGACGTCACCAGGGGGATAGATTTTCATGACTTTTAACGACATGCATTATGTTTTTGACTTTGGGTAGTTCATTTTGGGGATATATGAAAAACAAAATTTATTTGGAATGAGATGCCATGCCAAATTTCGCTGACAGCGAAATCGGCCGGGCCCATATAATTTGTTGGCCTACCCAAAACAAAAATGTTAATATGCTGAAATTTCAAAATTTTGTGCTGTAAAGTTTTCTTAAATTTTCCTTTTCAAATTGGTAGAGCAGACCAAAAAACGTTGTTGGAACTCAACTTGCCCTAATTAAAAATTCTTACTTTAGCCAGAGTCTTCGATTTGAACGGCAATAGGCAAATATGGAAAATTTATCTGTAGTCAAAAACTAAAAAAAATGAAAAATGCCTCTGGCACATTTTGTTACATCTCTAAAGATAAGCAAACGCTGCAAGTTTCATTAAAATATCTGTATCTGTTAAAGCGTGACGACTGGTTGAACTTTCATGGAGGTGAACTTGATTTGGTGGGCAACTAGTTGAGTGCCTAGACTGCAATCAAGAAGGGCCCATGTAGCTCACAGTTGGACTGATATTTTATGTCTTTATTTCTATGTATATGCATATATATATATATATATATATATATTTATATTTATATCCCTGTTGTTTTTATCGGGCAAATGCTGTACAGTATTATCGTATGATGCGCGATCAGCGTGGAGACTGTGGAGAGTAATGGGAGCGGAAAATGAAATATGGTGAAAGATTTCCAGCTTCAGAGAAAACATAATTTATTCATATATATATATATATATGTGTGTGTGTGTATATTTACCTCTCTATATATGTATATAAATGTGAATAGATCATATGTTTTCTGTGAAGCTGGAAATTTTCAACATTATATTTTTGTGCTTAAATTACGCTGAACAGTCTCCACGCTCATCGAACATCATACGATGTTTCCGTATAGCATGTGCCCGACAAAAACAAAAGGGATCAAATATATCAACAAAAGGATCATTGCATCTCGACAAAGCGCTGCAATTGTAGGTGTTTCCAGGAGAGAATGTGCGGGGTATCCGACACTTGGTGATCCGGACGAACTACAGTAGGAAATTGCAGATAATATTTCAGAAAGATGATATTTGCTAGCGGATTATTTATAGTCTGGCGACCTCGAATTCACCAGTTCTTTTCTCGAGTGGGCGGTTGCGGTGTCGATCCGGTGCTGTTTCCGGGATATCGGGGCACGTAGATGAGGAATTACGGATGTCACCAGGTGTTTTCTCGATGGGTGGTGGAGCTTCACAAATATGTACAGGAATACTTTGGGCATTACCACACTGCAAGATAATTTGCACAATATTAACCCGTCCCGTCTCAGAGGGGGGGGGGGGGTCTTCAACCGCTCCCCTGAGGTTTTGTCGCGGATAGTGGACGGACGGCACGCGGCAGCGCGTCCAAATTTGCCACACCTTTTCCCACATCAATTTGGCATGCTGTTTCAAAATTTTGAAGTCAGATCATCTAGGGTCAACGAGTTAGTCAATGTCAAGTGAGGTCACCCCCTAAAAAGTTAAATCAGTTGTCACACTTTAACGGATACATAATTTTTTAATGAAACTTTCAGGGATTGATCATCTTTAGGATGCAACAAAACGCACGAGTGGATTTTTTTCGTTTTTCAATACATATAAATTTTGCATATTCGCCTATTGCAGGTCAAATCGAAGATTCTGGCTAAAGTAAGCATTTTGTGCTAGGGCATGTTGACTTCCAACAACGTTTCTCGGTCTGCTCTACCCACTAGGGAAGGAAAATTAAAGAAAACTTGAAAACTAAAAAAATTGAAATTTCGAAAGGCTATCAGTATTTTTTGGGTCCAAAAAAATGTATGGCCCTGGTCGACTTCGCTGTCCTTTTCTGATTCCAAATGATTTTCTTCTTCAAATATCGCACAAAGTGAATTCCCCAGGGCCAAAAACACAATGTAAAAAGTCGTGAAAATCTAGCCCCCTAGTGACGTCACTTTTGGGGAATTTTTATCAGGGGTGGATCCGGACCCTACTCAACGAACGCTTTCCGATGATCCCTACTTCGTTTTCGTGGGACGCTTAGTTTTAATTTTTGAGGGGGTCACTATCCGCCCCACCCCCGAGAAGGGGTGTGAGGATCTGACCGGAGAGACGGCGGGGGTTAACATCTTTTATTCCCGAATCTTAGTAAAATGTTCTTCTTCCTCACACACAAAAAGGCTAATACATTCTTGAGTACAATGCCGATGTTTATGTTTCAGGTAGATTTGTTCTACTGACCTGTCGTATGTGTAGGTTTCTGAAAATTATTAACGGGAAGGCACAGTACATGAAGGCAATGAGCACGGCCAAATGGGTTAGTTGAATGCTACCTAGGGTCACATGTTAAAAGTTGAAATTATTCGATTGGGGCACAACCAACTTTGGGTGGGAGTGGGGGCGCAAGTGCCCTCTCAAGATTATGCAAAGCTACACCCATGTGGCCTGTATGTGGTTTATCTTATTCTTCGGAAGTGAATGCGCCATGAACATAGAACAAAAATAGTGCAGATATGCTCACTTCACCACTTCTATATTTCGCTACAGTTCACATCACTGCTGGTCACAAAATCATTGTCTTTTCCAGCCTGTATCAGTGCACGGAGCAGTGAGCGTCTCACTTCAGCCTGTAGCTACACATTGTGGTGAATATTGAGATATATTCACCACACATTCGTATTTGTTCGATTTCAGCCTCATCGTCGATATTTCGTACTCGCGCACATGCGTACAGGTGTTACTGCCAACCATCGACACGAGACAGCCTGGTGGTGTTAGATATTCTGTAGGTGACAGACTGGACACCTTTTTGTCACCTCTGCGAGTCAGTGATAAATCATTCGTGAAGTAGGGTGGAATATACCACTTTCTGAACACTCATTTGACATCCTTCCCCAAGAAGTATCGACATCCTGCTCCTTGAAACATGCTTATGTGGTCTTTATGTCAGCTTTCTGACAGTATCCAATTGATAAGTAGCATTACCTCATATGCATTCTCTCGATAAGGAATGGTGATACACGAACATTTCGCAATGTAATTTGATGTAAAGGATTTACCTATAATGTGATATGGCATGCAATACTATATTAAAGCATAGTTATTATTCTTCCTGTCCAGACCAGACAGACATCTTTAATCTCAAAACAAATGATAAAGGTGCCAGCATAAGTGCCTACACCATTGGCTCAAATTTGAGTGCGCATTGAACATCTGCACGCACTGCATGCAAGTCTGCGAGACAATTTTGTTTCGACGAACAATTCAACAGGGGAAAGCGCTCTTCTTCTGCTCTGGAGAACTTATCCAAGCTATTATCGTACTATTAGCACGGAGAAGTCCTTCATGAAGAGCCTGTGCATTACCGATCACTGTGCCATGAGAGGCAAGCAACTGTCGGTCAACGCAGCACACTTGGCTTCACAATTATCACGGAAGTAATACTGATAAGTTGACATTTTGCGAATATGCAAATGAGGATGAGCCGAGTCCCCGATTATCATTATGGATTCACAGTGCATCACAAGATCGCAAGTGCCACCACGTGACATGCTAAGGGATCACACATCTTCCAGGACGTGCCGCACCAGCTGATCCACCACTCGAACACTAGTCACGTGGTCGACGTGCATCTGTTCTCTGGAGCACGTGTCCCTGGTCTCGATGTCGGCGTCGGCTGGATTTGCACACACCCTGAGCACCCAGTCGGAAACAATTGGCAGGTGGGCCGACCACACGGGCACGTCCCCCTCCAGCATGGCCTCGTGCATGACCGCGTTGACAACGATCAGAAAGTGCTGCACGCTCGGCCAGTTACGATCCATGTTCGAGTTCATCATCTGCTCCAGCACCCACACGACGCGTGCGCCACGTAGTCGCAGCCGCGTCATCTGTCCCACCAGCGGCGGGAGACTCTCTCGCAGCTGCAGCGAGTCCGATATCTGGTACAGGCCGTGACTGACGACCAGCAGGTCGGGTGGCGACGCCGCCAGCCGGGAGAGCAGCGCCGACAGCGATGACGGCACCGTGCGCCAGCGGAACTCCAGCAGAAGGCGGCCCCAGTCGGCCGCTCGTGAGCACCAGTGGTACGCCGGTCTGTTCGGCTTGGGGTAGGCGGCCAGGCAGGTGTCGTTGTTCGCTAGCGGCGGAGGTGGCTGCGGCTCTCGGTCGGCCAGCGGCGGCGGAGGTCCACTGCGAGTGCGCTCAGTCATCGGCAGGGTCTCAATCATCTGCTCGTACACCTGTCGCAGTCGCGAGTGGCCGGCCAGGATCACGTGACGCCGTCGCCACCTGAGCGCTCCGACGTCTGGCGGCGGGCCAGTCGACGACACCGACATGGCGGAGGCTGCCAGACAGACGATGGACATCGCAGGGCAGTGAACTCCGTCGTGGGACGCGTTGAACTGCCCGAGGCGAGACCAAGAATGGTCTCGAAGCACCGGACCCACAGAGAGGCGGTCGTCTCTGAATGATGACGGCGAGAACACCAGCACCACCGCGTACACCACAGCTACGGCTCCGGCACCAGCCGTGGCCACCTTGCACCATCGAGACATAACCTGCGTGCAGAACACTTATCCAGGTCATAGAGAATATTAACTCTGGGAAATTAGACACGGACAGGCGTTCTAGGCAGCTCCCAAGTCTTGTCTGACTCATGAGGAGGAACATACCCGCCCCGCCGCCATTTCTCCTTCGGTACGTTATCCCGATCCGGCAGTCATGTCTCATAGAAATACGTCAATATAGTGTGGGGCGTCTACGTTAGACTACCCGGAAAACTGTGAAAATACCCAGTGTCGCGCCTAAAGAAACAGGAATGCGTGTGGTGAGTTCGCCAAACGGTGATCTTCACACTTCTGTGTCGGTCCATAGAGTGGGAAAATCGGCGGCGCTTCCTCGCTATGAAACTCGGGCAGGTGCAGAAAAAACTCTGGCATGCTCGACAAAAACGGGCGTAAAAACGGCTCACCGGCCCTGATGTGGCTCCAGTGTCCACAGGGTACGGCTCTAGCGCACATGGGGTGGACTCTTTTGCGCATGGAGTGTAGCTCCAGTACACACTAGAATGCTGCTCCAGTGCACACAGGGTGTGGCTCCAGTGCACACAGGGTGTGGCTCTAGTAAAATATTTGAATTGTAAAAAAAAAAATATTTAAAAATTT
>JAOTOL010001070.1:0-7500 GCA_034440575.1 Imbricaverruca yamaguchii | reverse complement strand
GGGCACCCACAGGAAACGGACCTTGATGCCCATGAAATGAAGTGTTTCTAGTGTGTTATAAATGGACAGATGGAAATGGTGTGAAAAGGAAAGGGAAGAAAGTGATTGAAGGACAGATTTAGAGTCGGAACAAATGACAACACTGCGCATGGGATGACAAATTGAACGGTTGCGGACATAACGAAGGGCAATGAGGATGGCGTGCAATTCGGCGATGAAAATGGACGTCCCGTTTGGCAAGCGATGCTGTTTGGTGTGTGTCCCTGAAACGAAGGCATTTCCTGTGTAATTTGTGTCTTTAGATCCATCGGTGTAAACAAAAGGAACGTGACGATACCGAGAACGAAACTGGTTGAATTTTTGTTTGACGTATTCTGGACAAAGCTGTGATTTTGAAGTGGTGGTCAGATACAAAATGTGTCGTTCGGTCATCTGCCACGGTGGTGTAGTTGGTGGAGGAAGAGCAGTAATATGTGGAATGTTGTAGTGGAGTTGTGTAGAATATGTTTTGATGCGTGAAGCTATTGTAAGACCGGTTCGCTTTTCGGCGGGACCTAAATATTCGTGGTGTAGATTTGGGAGAATTTGTAATGATGCATGTGTGAGGTGATGTTCTTTGAATTGAATTTTTGCGGCATAGCGAAGTGTTAGTTCCATCCTTCGGAGAGCTAATGGTGTGATTACTGATTCGGTTTGTAGAGAAGTGATGGGGGACGTGGTCATTGCACCGAGTGCTATCTGGATAAATTTATTTTGTAATGTGTCTAAAACTTGCAAAGCGGAGGTACTGCCACCTGCGTAAACCACGCAACCATACTCTATGATGGGAAGAACCAATGATTTGTACAGTTGCAAAAGTGTGTGACGATCGGAACCGAATGGTGTAGACGTAATGCAGCGAAATAAATTGAGTCTGTGGAAACATTTTGCCTGGACGTGTTTGATGTGTTGATGCATGGAAAGCCGACGATCAAAGATAATGCCAAGAAATTTAAACGAATGTACGAAAGGTATGTCAGTATTTCCAAGGTGAAGTGGTGTTTCTGGATGCGGGTTTGGAGGCGATTTGCTGAATATCATGGTGGCAGATTTTGGAGGCGAGAATGTGAAACCGTATTTGATAGACCATTGGTGTATGTGGTCAAGTGCGTTTTGGAGTCTAAATAGGCAATGTTCTTTGTTTTCATCTGTGCACCAAATTGCGCTGTCATCGGCGAAAAGAGAACGTGATATTTGAGGTGGAACATCGGTGAAAATATCGTCAATGATGATGTTAAATAAAATTGGTGATAAACAGCTTCCCTGTGGTAATCCATTTTTCATGAAATGTAAATTGGAAATCGCTGACCTGCACCGGAGATGGAATTTACGGGAACCAGTCAAAAATCCTATCAAATAATGTGCTAAATTCCCTCTGACGCCGATGTGAAGAAGTTTTGAAATTAATGCGGGTTTGTGTACCATGTCATATGCTTTGCTAATGTCTAAAAATACTGCGATGGTGTGTTGATGTTTCTTATAGCCATGGCGTATGTCTGTTTCCAATCGAATGAGGTGATCTATTGTGCTGTGTCCAGGACGAAAGCCGCATTGAATTGGAGATAAAAGAGAATGTGTTTCTAAATACCAGGTCAGTCTTTTTATAATCATACGTTCGAAAAGTTTTCCTAGGCAACTGGTGAGAGCGATGGGTCGAAAATTGTTGGGGTTCCTGTGATCTTTGCCAGGTTTTGGTATGGGAATGATGGTGGCCTCTTTCCAAGATTCAGGAAACATGTGACCTGACCATAATGAATTAAATGTTTGTAAGACGGAATGTTTCGTATCGTCGGATAAATGTCTGAAAAAGGAATAATGTAAATTATCGGGCCCTACTGAAGTATTACCGGCGGAAGAAATTGCTGTGTCTAGTTCTGAAAGTTGAAAAGGGCTATTGTATGTTTCAGTGTTGTCCGAGTTGAATTGTGTTAAATCGGTGTGAAAGGTGTGTTCAGCATTTTGTAAAAATTCCGGTCTGTAATTGTTATCAGAGCTGTTGTGGGCCATAGTATCTGCTAATGTGTTTACTATTGTTTGTGCGTCTGTAATTGTGGTGTTCTGGATTTTGAGGGCCGGGAGGGATTTAAATGGGGTGCGTCCAGACAACCGTCGGATTAACTGCCAAATTTTGCTGAGAGGCGTTTCTGATGTGAGTTGTTGCAAAAATGAATTCCATGAACGACGTCTAGCCTCGCGAATGATGCGGCGGGTTCGAGCTCGTTCCTGGTTTCGATGAAGTAAATTGTGTGAATCGGGATGTCTGAGATATTTTCTAAATGCTCGTTTTCTAACTGCGATGGCATGTGCTACTTCGGGGCACCATCAAGGTACTGGTGTTCTCTTTGTGAAAGGTTTTGTGAGTGGAATAGTGATAGAAGCTGCTTCGAAAAGTGTTTTTGTAATGTGGTCGATGTTTTCGACGGGAGAAATGTTAGGGTTGTATTGAATATTTGAAAGTTCCTGAAATGTTGTCCAATCGGCCTTCGAAATTTTCCAGCGCGGTATAAAACTGGTTGTGGTATCGGTTGCTGTTGAAAATGTGGTGGTTAATTTGATGGGGTAGTGGTCGCTATCATGAATGTCAGTGTCAACGGTCCAGTCGAACTCATTGGCCAGTGTCGGAGAGCATATTGATAAATCAATAGCTGTTTGTGTATTATGTCCAAGATGGAAAAAAGTTGGTTCTCCGGTATTCAGTAGTACTAAATTATGTCGATCTAAAACTTGTTCAATGATGTGTCCTCGAGTGTCTCCATGCGTACGTGAATGATCCCAGGCTGGACTATGTGCATTGAAGTCTCCGAGTAATATGAATGGGTTCTTGAAATGTGTCATGAGATCTTCTAATTGTGTCAAAATACTTGTATTGTCTGTGTGTGGGGGAATATAAATGGAGCATACATCCATATTCCTACCATGTAAACGTAAGGTGCAAGCTACTGCTTGCAAAGGTGAATTAAGTGTAATTTGCGTATGCGTAAAATCATTGTTGATGTAGAGTGCTGTACCGCCACTTCGATGAGGTCCACGGACCTCGTCGTGACGGTACAGTGAGTAATTTGAAAGATTAAAGTTGTATGTATCATTAGGCAAAAACCATGTTTCTTGTAGTGCTATAAGAATAGGTGTGAGAATATTGAAAAATGCTTTCATTTCGGCCCATTTGGATATCAAACTACGGCAATTCCATTGTAAAAATGTAGACATGGGAAAAGAAGTGTTAATGTTTGTCAGCACCTTTCGGTGCTTGTCGGAGCCAGGAATGTAATTCTGGTGGATGTGTGTGTTGGGTGCGGACAGCGGCGGTGGCGGCGGCTGCCCCGCTGGATCCGTCCGGCCGACCGGTGACCTTGGAATGGTCACGGCGGCCGGTTACTGCCGCGGGGGATGCCCGCCGGCTTGGAGTCGGTCGTGTCACGTGGGTGGCGGTGGGCGCTGGACGCGCAGGGCTCGATCGGCGGCCTGCTGGGGAACGTGGCTGTCCTCCGGCAGCCGAGTGGCTGCGGGGTCTGGTATTCCTTGAGGAAGTTGTGTGTGTGTGCGAAGTCGATGTGGTCTCTGTGGTGGGAGCCAGGGCGGTTTGTGTGCTTGTGGTCAATGGTGTGAGTTTTTGAAGTGGAGCTAAGCCAGGAATGATGTCGGTTTGCATCGAGCAAGAAATGGTATTCACGCGGGGAGTGGGTGGAGCAATGGCGGCTGCCTGGGCGTATGATTTTGTGGCCGGCGAGGTGGCCTCGACAGACCGGCGGGCCTGGGGATAGGACACCCCGGTCGTAGCTTTCACTGCGCACACTTCCTTTTCCTTGCGCCAGACTGGGCAGATGGGTGATGTGGTCAGGTGATCAGAGGTGTGGCAGTTCAGGCAGTGGGCTGGTTTGGAGCAGGTGGTCTCGGGATGGGGTGGTTCACCGCACTTGGAGCATCGGGCTGTTTGGCGGCATGTTTTGCTGCCATGGCCGAAGCGCTGGCAGTTAAAACAGCGGAGAGGATTGGGAATGAAGACACGGACTTGGAATCGTAGGTATCCGGCGAGGAGGGTCTTGGGAAGAGTAGTAGAATTGAACGTCAGGACAAGGAGGCTCGTATCACGTTTCTGGCCATCTTTGAAGGAGGTGATGCGGCGGACGTGGGTCACCCCCTCCGGCCCGAGCTCCGCCTGAATATCTGCCTCAGAGATGAAGCGGAGCTCCGGCGCGAAGATGGTGCCCTTGGTGGTATTACGGTTGGAATGGAGGGAAATGGTGACGGATTTACCACAAAATGTGGTGGTGCGGAGGAGGGCTTTGGTTTGGGTTCTGGTTTGGGTTTTGATGACGAGGGTTCCATTGGCAGGGGCTTCGATATCAGGATTTGCTAAGGAGCAGATGGCAAGGAGCTGTTTGGTCGGCCAGAAAACGTTGATGCGACGGAAGGAAACGGATTCCTCGACAGGCTTAACGACTACGTATGAGCCAGCGCTGTCGAGGTAGGGTTCGATGGGTTCAGGTGGTGAGGGCGTGGTCTGGTTCGAGCGTGGATCAGCGGCGTGTAGAGTGATGGTATGGTCCGAGAGTGAGGTCGTGGTCTTGGGACGAGCAGGGGTCGGTGATGTGCAGAGGGCTTCCATTGCATCATCGAGCGGAATTGTCTGGCGTTGGTCATCAGTGGCGGTATCGTGCGGAGGTGCATCAGGTGCCGAGTCCGTGTTCGTGCGACGGTCGTCAGTCGGGGCTAATGGCGGAAAATCAGAGTCAGAGTCCGTTGGAGAGCAGGGGTCGATGTCCTTCTTGCGTTTTTTTCCCCATCTTGGGGAAAAAAACCCTACCCAAGGTACAAATAAATATAAATGAAAAATAAACTGCTATATCCAGCAGCCAATGACGCCAAATCTGGCACGGCGCAGCGATCAGTGGCTCTGTATATGGCGAGCAGGCAATACTGAACACTCCATGTTACTTTACTCCTCCACATAATAATTTGCGGTTTGTGTGGGGCTGGGGTGTTTTGAGTATCGAGTTGGTACCAGCAGTACCCATGGCTGCACTTCGACCCCGTCCGTGGAAAAGTATTCTGTTTCCACTGCGTCCGCTATTGGCTATATAGGCTATTATGTCAGATGGCTACTGCCCACAGAGAATTGGAGATGAGCGGAGAAGAGAGAGGATACGTACAATCAGTACACTGACATCTTGCGTCAAAATAGCGAACGACTAATTCTCGGCCGCTATTTCGCTGGGGCGCGCTCAGCAATGGCTGATTCTTCAGCCGGCCGCTAGATGGCTAGAGGACGCGCTCTGCTACACCAGCATGGCTTACACCAGACTTGATAAAAAATTATGGCTAAGAAAGCTGCATTTAGAATAGTTAAAGAATAGAAATATCGTAAATCTAATGTCGCATCAAAAAGCTGGACTCTGTGAAACAAAAATCCAGAACACCAAAGCAAGGAAAATAATTGGATTTGACTACGAACTGTAATGGGGACGGCAAAAAGTTCCTTAGTTTCTACAAGCTAAGTAAAGTTTCTAGCACAATAGGTCAACTGGAAGTACATGCGACATATTAACCTGCGCCGTCTTTCCGGTCAAATCCTCACACCCCGTCTTGAGGGGGGACGGTTGAACACCCCACTAAAATCCAAACTAAGCATCGCACGAAAACGAAAGAGGTGTCATCGGAAAGCGCTCGACGAGTAGGGTCCGGGTACACCCTCCAAAACAATTTCCTCCAAAAGGACGTACAGTTTTCACGACTTTTCACGACTTGCATCATTTTATTTTGGATAAAAAAAAAAAAATTCATTTGGAATGAGAAAGATTTTAAAACAAAATGTTAATATGCTGAAATTTAAAAGTTTTGAGCTTCAAGTTTTCTTTAAATTTTCCTTTTCGAATTGGCAGAGCAGACCAAGAAACGTTGTTGGAATTCAACTTGCACTGATTATAATTTTAACTTTAGCCAGTCTTACTTAAGGGCATAAAGATAAGCAAACGCTGCAAGTTTCATTAAAATATCTATCTCCGTGAAAGCGTGACGACTGGTTGAACTTTCGTGGAGGTGACCTTGATTTGGTGGGCAACTGGTTGAGTGCCTAGACTGCAATCAAGAAGAGCCCTTGTAGCTCACAGTTCCATTGATCTCTTATGTCTTTATTTCCTATGTATATGAATATATATATATATATATTCATATACATATATATATATATATATATATATATATATATATATTTTATTTATTTATATCCCTGTTGCTTTCATCGGGCATATGCTCTACGGAAATATCCTATGATGTTCGATCAGCGTGGAGACTGTGGAGAGTAATGGAAGCGCAAAATAAAATCAGGGGAAAAATTTCCAGCTTCACAGAAAACATGACTTATTCAGACATATATCTATATATATATATATATATATATATATATATATATATATATATATATATACATTAACCTCTCTATATGTGTATATAAATGTGAATAGATCATATGACTTCTATGAAGCTGGAAGTTTTTTAAGTTATATTTTTGCGCTTACATTACTCCGCACAATCTCCACGCTGATCGAACGTCATACGATGTATCCGTATAGAATGTGCCCGACAAAAAGAAAAGCGATCAAATATATCAACAACAGTATCATGTATCTCGACAAAGCGCTGCAATTGTAGGTGTTTCCGGGAGAGAATATACGGGGTATCCGTCTCATGGTTATCCGGACGAACTACAGTAGCAAATTGGAGATAATATTTCAGAAAGATGATATTTGCTAGCGGATTATTTATAGTCTGGCGACCTCGAATTCACCAGTTCTATTCTCGAGTGGCCGGTTCCGGTGTCGATCCGGTGCTGTCTCCGGGATATCGGGGCACGTAGATGCGGAATTACGATGTCACCAGGTGTTTTCTCGATGGGTGGTGGAGCTTCACAAATATGTACAGGAATACTTGGGGCATTACCACACTACAAGATAATTCGCACAATATTAACCCGTCCCGTCTCGGGGGGGGGCTTCAACCGCTCCCCTCAGGTTTTGTCGCGGATAGTGGACGAACGGCACGTGGCAGGGCGCCCAAATTTGCCACAAATTTTCCCACATCAATTTGGCATGCTGTTTCAAACCTTTGAAGTCAGATCATCCAGGGTCAACGAGTTAGTCAATGTCAAGTGAGGTCACCTCCTAAAAATGTCAACCATCTCCCTTAACGGACACGGATATTTTAATGAAACTTTCAGTGTTAAAGTCACGCTTTAATTTCCAACAACGTTTCTCGGTCTGCTGTACCCACTAGGAAGGAAAATTAATGAAAACTTGAAAACTAAAAAAATTGGAATTTGAAAAGCTATCAGTATTTTTGGGGGTCCAAAAAAATGTATGGCCCTGGTCGACTTCGCTGTCCTTTTCTGATTCCAAATGATTTTCTTCTTCAAATATCGCACAAAGTGAATTCCCCAGGGCCAAAAACACAATGTAAGTCGTGAAA